>JACJUY010002021.1:14050-101155 GCA_014220935.1 Platorchestia sp. MABIK
AGGCCAAATTATTGGTGCTCGTATGGAAGGCGCTAGCGTAACACAAACTGCCCAAATGCCTGGCGTTTCAAAAAGTACTCTCTCAAAAGTAATGACTGCTTTTGAAAGAGAAGGAAAAACGTCCTCAGCAAAGCACAGGTCCGGCAGAAAGGCTAAATTGCTTGAGAGAAACCGTCGGACTCTAAATCGAATTGCTAGAGAGGGTCGCAAGACCACGGCTCCAAAAATCACTGAAGAGCTCAATGAACACCTACAGAACACAGTTTCCGCAAAAACTGTTCGTCGGGAGCAGCACAAATCAGGATTCCAAGGAAGAGCTGCTCTCAGAGACAAGGTTTGTCAAGATGTTTCCATTATTTTGTTCAATTCCTATAGATCACAAGATAAGATTATGAGTTAATTTAGACCTCCCTTATTACCCATAACAAAGGTGTTCCAAAGATAGGAAGGATAAAGGTGGCATTTAGGACAGAGTTGAGGGAACACGGAATTTGAATTTATGCACATGCTGTGTTCCCACACAATATCCTTTGGGCATGAAAACAGTGAGTTGAGAAGTAATTTTATGAAACACTCTAAAAATTGAAAAAGAATACAATAGGCGCTGAAAAACAGGACAGCAGTGAACCGCAAAAAAATGATCCGAAACAAAGGAACTATGTCAACAAACAAAACAAAAAATAGACTAACCTAATTCTCAACTCGAGATCTAGCGTCTTCCCTCCAGGGAGTCCTAGTTTCAATAAATACTATAGTTGCGTCCCTCTGTAAGCAGAGACGAGTATTTTGAACAAGTAAACATTAACTTTCAAGTTACCGGTGCATTAAAATCATTTCCAATCATTGTGAACCAATGTATTTAGCCGAAATAATACACGAAAATTAATTGCGCAATGTATTTTTTTTAGGTAAACATGTTCATGAAGCAAACCCACGCTACTAACGCAAAATACAAATCAGGAATGATGAACTTTTGATGAGGTAAACGTGCAATTTATCGTGCAATGGTGTGAACGATACGATGAACAACACAAAATTTCTATGTTAACAGCAGAAAGTACTTGGCGTGCAATTAGTACCCAGACAATTTGACACGCCACACGGCCTGCAGACTCCGCCACGCGCTTGCAAATACCATCTACACAAGTAGATGTGCTGTACAACATTATGGTTTGAAGAGACTACTGCGCACCACGAACACGAAACTGCCGCGCCTAGCATCTTGAGAGAGACGGCTGGGTCATCAATACTAAAGATACAAACAAGCTCACCACGCCATAACAGAACAGTTTAACACTTTCGCGCTCTTCACCTACACTCGTCAGACACGATAAGTGAAGCGTAACGCACGTACCGTCAACACACTCAAAATATCAACAATTCAGTGGTGGAAGGCAATGTGGAAACAACATAAATGCAAAAACGGAAACATTCTTTACACTGTAAATACATAGAAAAAAAGATACCGCTTTATCAGATTCACGAGTTTAAAATGATACACAGCGAAAAAAGTGAGAAATCTATTCATGCTTTAATTCAAATCAAAGCGCACAATTTCCTTCGAATATGAGGGACTCCTGAAACGAAGTTTTTTAGTCTGCGAATTGGAGTGATACGGGAAATTCGGCGCAGTGCTACGAAATGAACAATTCACGAGCAGGTGCTCTAAAACTCGGCATCCAAGACAGCTCGAGACACGGGAGACGATGCAGGTCGTCTCATTCAATATTGGCGAGGCGCAGACGCCGGCGAGAGGCTGCACACTGCCTCGTAAATTCCGGCGCTCAGATGAGCAGCATCCGGGAATGAAGACGCAATACGGCACAACGGTGCGGTGAGGCGGGAATGATGAGAGTCCTGGAGTCTGCGTTCAAATTAAACTCACGTAGAAGCGATAACCTGCCAGCCTTCCTCCATACAGAAGTAATTTAATGGTCTTTCTCACACGAAGCCAATTTTCTACGATGGTGAAATTCCTGCGAAATGCGTGAATGAAGTGACACTCGTACAAGCATTTGAACACCTGCGCGTATTAACGAGAGTGGTGAGCGTATGTCGCGCTTGTTGCTTTTGGATTAGGTTATTAGATTATTAGTTAGTTTAAGCCTGCCTATCCTCAACAAATGAGATCCAAAGAGAGGAAGGAAGAAGGCACCATTTAGTATGGAGTTAAGGGAACGTGGAATCTATGCAGAAAGGGCATAGAAACAGTTAGATGAGAAAGAAGTTCATGAAACAAGATCAAAGTTGAAGAAAAAAGTAGTAGGTGTTGAAAAAACAGGACAGCAGTGAACCGAAAAAAAGTTGGTCCATAACAAAACAAAAACCTATGTTATTTTAACAAAAAGAAAACCTACCTAACCTTCAGCTCGGGCCCTCACATTGTCCCCCTGGGAGCGCTAATTCCCATAGATACAATAGTTGTATCCCCCTGAGGGGTGTTGCTTTTGGAACGCACGCCAATTTCCGCGTCACTCGGCAACACTTGAGACAGGTTTTCCGACACAGTATTTTACTCACAGCGTAATTAAACAGAACATGTGGCCAATTTATGGTCATCGATGTCATTCAACTCCGCGTCTGTGAGTCACTAGCACGCTCACTTGTGAACTATTTTTATAAGCACGCACATCACATTAAAAACACGAAATTTAATCTATTCTTCACGACTAACAAATACAAAAAATAAATTAAACTCGCTCTAATTCCCTGTGAAAGAAAGCTTAGTTGATTTTACGCAAAATAATGCACAGCTAAATAGAGCACGAAAGAGTAAAGAGAAATATAACTAAACAGAAACTAAACGTAAATAAAACCAAAGACAGACAAGTGTATTTCGTAGAGTGAATACATGCCCATGATAGCGCACGAGAGGTGTTAAACCAAATTACTCAGCAGCAGCCAGAGCAGAGGCACGGGAACTGCAGCCAGATTAGAGCGGTAGCGACAACGAAAGAGGTAAATTAAACAGCACTGCAGCCACAGCTGCACCCCTTGCATACTTCAACTGCTGCGCTGCATTCCAGAGACACTTGCTCCACCGCAGGGTTGCAGTAGCGTGATAAACACGTGATAACAAACGTCATCTATTCGCTAAAAATAACTGTAGATCGGTGTATGAAACACAAATTAAAAACAAGCCGCTCTTAAAAACACAATGTCACCAGATTCTTGGACGCTGTCTAAAACTTAGAGTTCACTGTACTGCAATAAAATTTAGTCCAGTGTGACGGTCATTGACAAGCTAGCTAACTTCAAATTGAATTACATTAAATGAGCAAATTGAGGTTTTCCTAAGTATAATGGACATTAAATTCAGAAAAACGTACAATCGTTCTACACAAAAAAATATGAATATAGATCAGATCACCTTGATGTTTGTGCAGGAAATGTAGAATAAAAGAAAAGAACCCCACGGCACACAAAACCACAATAAGGCTTTGTAATCTTACCTAAAATTGTGGCACATGCTATCTCAAAATTGAGGATTATTGCACAACATCTGCATGAAAAAGTAGTAATTGCAGGATGGTGCTCCTGGCATTATCGCTAGCCAGTAGAGCAACGCACCGCTTGGCAAAATAGCTACAGTGCCAAATACAGTCAAACAAGAATGAATAATTCAAAAGCAAGCTACACAAGAAATACACGTTCCGTACCATTATCAGAGATAATGTCATGGTTCAGCAGCTGATACACCGGCAGCCATTTTTTTGTTGGATTTTTGTGCAAATAAAGTACTATGTTTTCAGAAATCGACTGAAAATAATCCTCAATTTTTGTCGAAATAAACATTTCTAGTGAACAATTTCAGTATGGGTGTGGGCAGCCGCTGTAAAACAAGATTCATTTTGCAAAAAAAAATGTGCTAGAATGAACAGCTGCAGGCATCCTTAAATATAACAAACGCAGTCAAATATCACATAAACCATCACACTTGTGTTGCTCTACGCATACGCAACCCCTCCGGCACACAATATATTGTTGCACTAAATAGCAATAACACAGATCATATCTTAAAATTCAATTTTTACGCTAAACTCTAAAATTCTTTGTGGAAATTCTCCCATATCTGCTACAACGTCCGCGCACAAGCAGGTGGGATACATGTTTCCAAATTTACAAGAGAGAAGAGAAGGCAATGATGATAATACTTAAATGCTAAAGCTTAATGAAATAAATTTGGAAAACTTAATTTTCCTATTTAATTCCAGTGTTTTTTCGTTCGAAAAGAAACCTGTTCACAATAAAACCATTTCAGTTTTAGACTATGAAAAAAATACCATTCCCTCTTTCATGGAAGCGGAATTAAAATCGGGAACTCAAAATTTAACTGAACAAATTAAATCAGATTACATTAGACTATCCGTCAGTTTAAGTCACCCTAATCAGAACAAGTATTCCTAAGAAGGGAAGGAGGAAGGCATCATTTAGAGTGAAATTAAAGGAGAGGGGTATCTATGCACGAAGTGTGTCTCCACACCCTGCGCATAAAAGCAGTAAGATTGAAAGACGTTCATGAAACACGATAAAAATTGAAGAGAAAATAAGGGCTGAACAAGGGCAACTTAGAATCAACAAATGATGGTCAGTAACAAATTAAAAGCTTATTTTATTCCAACAAAAGAAAGGCCTACCTAAAATTCACATCTGGACCTCACATCTCCCACGTAGATGAGCTAATTCCCATAAATACAATTGTTGTACCTTACTGAAAGAAGTGAACTATTCAAATAACGAGACAATGTATCGAGACAATGTATCAACACAATAATGATTAGACCCAAACAACCTAAATTACACGACCAACTAAAACAGATAAAAACAAGTCCCACGAATTCTGAAATTCTGTGAACGCGCAGAAAACGACCATAAACGCTAAGTTCACCCCACTCTGAGGAGGCCTGGACATCTCGCACACCAGAATATTTTACCGCACTTGATCTTGAAGAAAAACTTGGGACTCGATGAGCAGGTAAAGTGAGGAGGACACGATAAAAGCCCTAATTCTATACCCAGGCCAAGCAGTGACGACTCCCTGGCCGAAGTGAGCGATATCAGGCTACAAAGGGCGGGCAGGATCCATGCCATAAAACATCGCTTGGTGCTTAGCAGCTGTAGCCGAGTCAATTTTAGTCCCTATGACCAGCGAGTTGAGATGAACTTCGCGTGTCCATGATTCATGCACACTTAATACAAGAAAATATGCTCCGCGCATTCACTAAGAAAAATTATAACGCGCATGTCGTTTTCAAGTGTGAGCAGATTTTTTTAAACTACTAAGTATACAATTCTACGCGGATACAGGTCAGTAATTTGACCCAATATCCAGGTCACAAAGTTGATAGATCTCGGTACACATGCTGAAGGGAACTCGAATATTATCTAATAACGAGGAAATGAAGAAAAAGAAAAAAGGAAAAGGTGATTACACTCGAGCCGGAAATCGCCTAGCTAGCTACAGATAGCCAGGGCACCAAATGGGCATAGGGTCCGGTCCGGTCCGCAAAGCAGAGAGAAAATCTCAAGATGATTAGCGACTGGAAACAGTCTTAAATGACGTTACTGTAAATTATTTCGGATGTATTCGAATGCCTAAGGAGTTACTTGATGAGAAATTCGAGTAACTTAACATTGTACTGAGAACGATCAACAATCCCAAACTGATCTTCAGGAGAACCCTGAGAGTCGAGGTGAGTCTGCTGAAAAAATACACTCCATACCCACGCTTTTTCAGGGACACTGTATTTGAAGAATACATGAATTGAAAATAACATTAAAAATCATCTCCAGCATACAATGACTTATATAGATGAAACGGACAATATTTGAACAGAGGGAAATATCTTATTTCCACTAATAAAATATTTGAGCAATCGATAAAAATGACGCTCAATCCATACACAAAAACTGGTTCAAATTTTAAATGCACCGAGCTCAATCTCCGAGATTTCCAAGAAAAACATCCTCGCACAGGCCGGTCTCTCTCTATTCCAATGGGCGCGCGGTCCAGCGGCATCTCCATTAAAAAATAACATTTTCCACTAATAATATATGAGCAATCGACAAAAATGACGCTGAATTCATACACAAAAACTGGGTAAAATTTGAAATGCACCGAACTCGATCTCCGAAATTTCCAAGAGGAACATCCTCGCGCAGGCCGGTCTCTCTCTATTCCAATGGGCGCGCGGTCCAGCGGCATCTCCATGAAAAAATAGCAGAAAGATCGCACCGAGGCAGGAGGATAAACGAGGCAGACAGGCAGAAGTGCCCGAGGGGACGCCGTCGCTGCCCACACACGCATGGCCGCGCACAGGCTTCCCGCTCCTCATGCTTCCTCGGGCGCTGGTTTATTCAACAACAGGAATCGCACTGCCACCAAGTTTATTTCAAGTTCATAATTTATGAATTTTACTGGGCTATACAGAGCAGTGCTGCTCTACACGGATTTGTTACCACACGTTATCCTCACAAGGTATCACACGTTTAATGAAATAAATTTCCAAATGTTTCTCAGAAATACACTGGGAGGAACTCCAAAAACATCCAATCCAAAGCGGCGATAATAATGTAGTACACTCAAATTTTAAGCAGATACATACAATGAAAAGCAGAAGTGAGGGCTAATCTTAAAGCCTGATAATAATTTCGTTTAGTTCAGCATTTTAATTCAACAAAGTGAAACGAGCGGCAGCAGCAAACGTAGAACACACCCAGGGCCTCTGATGCTACTCCGTGCGCCTAATTAATTCCACCATTTGTTTAACAGCCTACAAATATCAATTCCGTTCATGTCATCTTAAAATTTGTTCGATGACTACGTCAATTAATGACTGATTCTGGCAAAATTATTATGCTTGGACAATTCAACGCTACAATATCGCATACCACATTATTCAATAGGACACGAGAAAGAAATCTCAACGTCAGAACATAGGCTCAGAACATCCTATTCGTCTAGTAGGTGTTAAAAATGAAATGGACCAATGCAAAAATCTGTCCTTCCGTATGAAAAAATCTTACTGTTGGCACAACTCCAACACCAGGAACGATAAACAAAATCAATGTTGTGACATTAACGGGCTTCCTACATTCACTATAAGCTAAAGAGAATTAAAAAGGATTTGAAATTCGAAGTGTGGGGAAAACCCACTGTGGAGACTGGGCAAAGACGGGCACAATATAAATATAAACCCGTGAAAAATACGATCACGAGTTTCCAGTCTTTGTAACCATAGAATGAACTTAGAGATTCTAAAATAGCTTGTTCATCTCAATGGAGTCCTGGATCGTTCTGTTCGATAGTTGAAGCATCCTCCGACTATTCCCGTTCTGACTTAACGAAAAAAAATCTGGGCTAGCAGAGAAGGCCAGCAGTCTCGCAAAGAAGTCCAAAGATCAATACGAGAAGACGAGTTCTAGATCTTGCAGATTCAATCTAGAAAAAAATGTGGACTGAACAAACTTGCCAAAACTGCAACATTCCATCATGCTTTAAAGGTACTTCTTCTCAACGAAAAATTCGGAATCGAAGCAGCAAAAACTGGAAACGCGTACCGCCGAATGTGTCGGTTAAAACAAACAATATAAAAGTAAATAATTATATAGGTGGCTAAAAATTACGGTTTTAAAATGCTTGAAAATCATAGAAATAAATACACAGTAATGTATCAACGATAGTTAACAAATTTGCGTAGCTCTACGCTGGGAGAACAATGCTGAATCTTCAAGAATAAATACTTAAAAGTTTTCCGATGTTTCAGCATAACTTGCTTCCGAGTTACTCTAAGCTTCCTGAACCTCAACAGGTATTCACAGAAGAGGAAGGCCCTATTATGTATGACATTAAGGGAACGAGGAATCTATGGGCAAAACATGTCTCCACACCCTGCGCACAAAATTAGCAAAACTGAAAGCAGTTTAAGAAACACGCAGGATAAAAGATGAATATTAAAGTTACAGGAAGCGAAAAAGGACACCTGTGCACCAAGAAATATAACCCATAATGCAAAAAAAACATTCTACAGGGTGGGGAAAAAGTTTTGGACTAAGTTAATTGGTAATATATGTATCAGTAGAATGGTGTAATGAAGTAAAAAAACGTACTCGCATTAATTTAATTACTACCATGAAACCCAATAAAATTTCATTTTTTAACGTGCCCTCCTTTGCTATGACTACCCTCTTAAGTCTCCCTCTGGAACTTTCAAGTGACACCCACAGATTCTCTTGCGGTATTTAGGGACACCCGCTTCGGGACGTCTTTAGGGACGAGCTATACGAGGACGCCCGCTTCTAGAATGAATGATCCTTAGCATTGCCAATTTCCTCAAATCTGGCCACGGTATCATAAACAGTAGATTCAGCGATCTTTGGCTGTTAAATGATAGTTAACTTAGATTCTCTAAACTCGCGACTTTGATCCTCGCGATGAAAGTCAATAACGGCGTGGCGTTTACTCATTTTGAGAAACGGAAAAATTTTTGAACTACAAATTCTGTCTGAAACGTGAAATTAAGACATGAGCAATTGAGTATATTTTTTTTCGTAAAAACAAAAATCAGTAGTTTTTATTTCAAATTGAAAAGAGTCTGAGGGCTTTCCCCCACCCTGTTCAACAGAAGGAGTCCCAAACATTCCCTTCCAGACCTCATATCTTTCAATTGAAACAAAATTCCCACGCATAGAATATTTGTATTCTCCAGAGGAGTCCTATAGTTACAATTAGCTCAAAAAATCAGTATTGCATATAAAAGAATGCTACTTTTTTCAAGTGCTAAACATAACGCAGAATCGAGTATCAAGTCTAGTGGTCCAGAAACGGTCTCCCCATTCAGATCTTGTATGGCAGCGAACACCCCCAATTAAGTTAGCTACGACTTATGTACGTTGAAATGATCCTAAAGAGAGAGTGAGCTAAAATGAACTGGTAGCGATAGCACTTCTGAACCGCACTTGAACTCGCGTCACACTTGACGTTACCTACTGATAGCACTGCACTTGGCATTCTCATAACCAACAAAACAACTACAACAAATTTATTCTATCACAAGAATGTAAGAATAATACAATATGAATATTTTCCCTGAATAAAAAATACCGGTTTTGGTAGTAAAACACTTAAATGAACCAGGTTGTGAAGTAAAGATAATGAAAATTCGAAATCAAATTTTGATTAAGGCAGTTGGATAGAGAGTAGAGTAATTTCTGAAAAATTAGGAATGATGATTGAATTTTGCGATATGATTATCCAACCACAAGAGATCACTAGAGTAACGGCAGCTCTTTGTTGAGAGTCAGGCAGACGTTAGAACTTAACTTAGCGCTGAGACTGTCAACTTTAAGACACTTGGCAATAATGACAGCCAACTTTCGATCTGCTAATACATGGGCATAAAATAATCATTAAGAAATGTACAACATGGAAAAAATTTAGAAATTAAAACCAATGCTTCATTATTAGGAGCTATGGAATTAAGGAACATGGATTTCAATTAAACAGAAGTAGTGGTCCTGTTTTAACTGATGTAAAAAAATAAAATCGAACAATAATGATATAATAATAAAATTATGACAATGGACACAGAGCTGAGTTAGCGATGATCTACACCTTAGACTTAAGCAAGATTGCGAAGGCGGAACTCTAAAGAAATATTTGAGCATCCAGAAACACCCTTGGTGGGGCACGCTGCGTAAACCTTTAGGCTTAGCCTAAATTTCAGTGCCGCCTTTATGACTTCCAAACTTGCGATAATGATGAAAACCACTTTTTAGAAAGGTGGCGAAGCACCTACGGTATCAGGAAGAAAGCACATAAGAGATACAAGGAACAGAAGCTACTGCCAGCGAGGCAGCCGCGAAGTTGGCCGAGGAGTTATGCGAGGGGAAGAGAAGTTTCGGACCGGTTCCCCCACGCAGCAGCACCTGGCGTCCCCACCTGCTCCCGCGCAAACAATGAGCTCCAAAAACAATCAACGTACACGCAAAAAAACGTTGCCGCTGATCAGAATACACTTGGCAAATGAAACAAAACATAAGTGAAGTACCCAATATAATTGATGGAAGAATTCAGGTTTCTAAGTTATGAAGGAATTACATACATCGTTAACACCTTTGCGTAGTACTTAGGCAACAGTAAATTGACTTCTTACGCGGTATCTACTTAGGCAACGTTAAATTTACTTCGAAGATTTCCGTCAGTGAAAATTCATGTTTATACTTTCACGCTCGTTTTTATAAACATATTATGAATATGAAATTTCCACATTCCAGCTGTTCATTGAGCGAGTAAATCACAGCGTTGTCACTAAATCCAGTAATTATTCTTTTACAGAGCAAGACTCCACCCAAACTCGCTCCGCATCAATACACAAATGAAGATATTATGAGTGTGCTTACGAAGTTCAAATATCCCTCTGTAGGAGTCATTAGATGACTAACTAAAAAAGATCCCGTACTCAGACATTTTAAAAATGGTGATCATCGAAAACATCAATCAGGGGAGTTCAAGAGAGTCGAACTCTCAAATACCTCCTCTACGAAACAGATTGCTACGAACAGCAAAGGACTTACGGCAATTTTTCGCTCACTGAAGTCTAGGTCCGCAGTTGGGACACTTCAAAATTTAGGGTGCAGGAGTCGGGAACGGACAATCTGCGGACATTTCCAATTCTAATTCAAGGTTGATAACGCAAGTCAGACATCAGTGATCCATGAAAACCCAGCAGATCGGCGAAGTGGATTCACGAAAGACTAATTGTGGTGTCGCTAAGTGCAATGTAAAGCAGAGCTGCGATATTGAGCTGCGGCTCCTCACACAGCACACAGGACGTCCGGCAGCGCGCAGGAACCGTGCAGGAGTTCACTGACACTCCGGCGTGAGCGCGTGCAAGCAGCGCACCGCAGGGCGCCGCTAAAATTCAAGTCCGAATTCAGCGTCCCGTAAGACAGCGCAGCAGAACTATGGATAAAGCACGACAGCACGGCGTAGTTTTACACAGAGATAATTTATTCAACATCATTTTTCAGTTCTAATTAAACGCATTTAGAACAAAAGAAAATTTAAATCGTGCGTAACAGCACTGCAATAAGACTAACTATAATATACCTCGAGTATGTCACAACACCAGAGCACTATTTTCAAAAAAGTAACAAAATAGTGTTCCTATACAATAAATGATCACGATAATCTGGCTAGCTCACTTTCGCCAACACGTGTTGAGTGACCAGAAAAAGGAGCAAACAAAATTGGTTAACTAATTATTGATCCAATCATGCCAACAAAGCTGACACTGACAGTACCATTTTTCTGACAGAATTTGAGAGTTTTACTGAAAATTATCACTGAATCTAATTTTGGCCAATACTAGAACTATTTAACTAAAACTACCAACACACTTTTTCTGAGAAATTGAAAGTTATATGAGCCTTTCATTACTGCATAAATTGCATAAATTACTCAACTTTGTGGATCCCTTCACCTTTATAGAAGTGTAAACTTTTTTTTTTTAATAAACGATTGAGCCATTCTTCATACGCTCTGCACGAAGAAAATTTGGCGTGATTCCGATCATTGCACGAGAAACACTTTTCACATGTTTCGACTTCAAAATGATGAAAATTTTAGGAGACTGAAAAAACTTCTGTGAAAACCTTTGGTGTTTCCCTTTTTGGTGAAAACAGAAAATTTTCTTACTCACAATTACCGTACCTTTCATTTTCAATTTGCTATTGATCAATTCCTTTTCATCTTACTCCAATATCACATCACACGCCAATAAACTCTAGCTACCGTAGTTTGATAAATGCGACTTGAGCGTCCTTCGATGAAGTGTCACAACACATCTCGCAACCAATATCAATGAAGACCATTTCAACGACAAGTTTGAAACATTCTGCAGGTATTGTTTAAGAAGCGTTTGCACTCATCATTGGGCATTCAGTAACGAAAATGAACTAAAAAACTCCTCATAAGAAAAACGCTTTATGGATGCCGTAAATTCAAAATAACCCTCTCATGATAACCTCCCACCAAAAAAAATTATCACGAAAATAAAAGAGAGGACCAAGTTTACAGCCAATTATGATTTTAACAGGTGGATGTTACGAGTACGTATTTCTACCTCACGTCATACTATCGTAGTTCAGTCCAAATCGTGCTATTGAAAACGTTAGTCAAATGAAAGCCTAGGTTAAAGAGCACTGATACCAAGTAAATCCTTGAAGAAAATATAACTAGAATTAATTTTAAATAAGTTCATACAATTTAAACATTTAACAATAGTAAGCTTTCACAATACCATCATGAATCACAAATTCTGCACACTGTAAGAAATAATCCTGGCTTACCGAACCAATTATAACCACAGCTTCACATTAAAATCTGCGCTTTTAAAACGAGCAAAAATGTTAAATTGACGGTGGCTTGAACGCAGGAGTTAATGATTATTATTAATACTTCAAATGGCAAAGAGAGACGTACGTGACCTCACGGAAATATCATGCCGGAGAATTTAGCTTCACATGAGTAAATACTAACCACCCTGCAGCAGAGATGTCTCATTGACTTACAAGCATGCCATCAAGGTCACCCGGTTAGTTAACTGACACACGTTTTCTACCCGCAACAAACGGAATGCTCATCAAGCTCAGCTTGAAAGTACTAAAATTTAAATGCTCTATTTTAGAGACTCTTAAAAATATTCTGCATAATTCAAGAAATGTGTTATAAAACGTATGGACCGCAATTTTCCGATATATAATAAGAAACGTTTGAGTAGGTGTATATTTAAACTCTAACTCATGCAAACTGACACTGGTCCCTTACAAAAATGCTGCAATCGATCGGCGGGTAACTAAATCTGAAGAAGCCTTTTATCAAATTTAATTACTTTTATTCAAAGTCATTTTTCAAATAAAGCATTATCTATGCTCGTTTTTTCACTGAAAATAGAGGTAAAAACTAAGTTTTTTCAAAATAATTCAGTGTACCAGGAAAATCATTGATGAATATACAATACTAAAACTAACATTTCTTCTTGCAGAAACTCAAAAATATAATTTGACGAAAAATACGATTAGAAAACATAACTTTATTTAACAATTTATACTTGATAAACTCCACAACAACAAACGTTGCGTCATGAACTTTCCTTAGCACTACTCTACCTATTGATAATGCGATGTACTAATCTCCAAATCGCCCCAAACGAAACGTCCGGCGTTGTCATAAAAGTTTATTTCAAAACAACGGAAGCTCCATTATAAATATACAAGATAAGAATGAGCATCGAATTTCCCGAGCATGACAGTCTCGTACACAAAATGTTCAGCTGTCGAATCTGTGGCATGAATATTAAACGTCTATCATTAAATTCCAAACCAGTGAGCAAAAAGCATAAAATAGTTGTTCATTAAAATGAGAAGTTACATTGAATTACCTCTTAAAATAAAAACTACGGAAGCATATAACAAAATAAGATACAACTAAAATTAGCTTGGTTGCTAATTCGATAGATAAGCCCATACTGATCAATATACACTGGTTTATTAATCGGCATGAATATATTAGACTAGACTTCAAAATTAACCAATATTTGCCTAAATTTCATACTCTACCACACATTGGACGGTGTCGCAACATCGCATGAATCAATTCCTAAATGTCAATAATTTCAAACGCACCAATTCAAAACACTAACACTATAACGCTGGAATGTGTCGTGTTCGGCGCTCGGCATACGCAGAAAAAAAGGCAGAAAAAACAATTAAAACGATAGGAGACAACGGGCATACTTATGACGAGACAAATTAACTTTCCTACTCAGAAAATGCATTCTCGTCCTCTCAAAAATATGTGATTCAGTGGGAAGAAATACACGGAAGTCAAAGGAGGTACGGCTACAGCAGGTAAAATTGATGTTGTTTTGAGAATTTATCATAGAATGAACGAAACATCAACAAATTCACTGATTCTTAAGTCTGTCAATTAATATTGCAACAAAATCTGAGACGAATCTACCTACCCAACCAAGTTTTTTCTCAAGTCAAGTGACCGAAAAAGAACGTTTAAATTCACTCATTTCTCGTCGGTGAAATTTTAAAAATACTAAAAAAAAGCACACCAAACAATACAGCGACAGCGTAGGCGACGTAGCCCTTGAATCAGGTACGGATTAACGCGACTCAAATTCTACAAGTGATAATAAGCGCGGCAATTAAATGTAATAAGGGCAGTACCCGGAGCCTCCAACCGTCCTCACACAGCCGTTGGGACAGCCTTTACAAATACAAAGCTGCCATACATGGCAGGCGCAGACCTCTTTTGGCTACGTCAGTACTACCGACGAGCTCAACAGGAGACTGCAAAACACTTTAACGACACACTTCACTGGCAAAAATGACTCGAGTGCTTCTTGAACTCTAGCTGCAACTAATGGCACAACCAGGGATATTTGTAAATTGTACGACGAATCAATACAAACCGCATGCATGAAAATTTAAGGCATAAAATACTCAATAGCTATGGAAAATTTAATCTAAACATGAGTGAGAGAAAAAAACGGGAGAAAAAACAGTAGAAAAACGTCTGAGGACGTTTGTGAAGCGTTTTGAAGCAAACTTCTACAAAGAGTAACTTCCTGCGATCTTTGCCTGCATTTAAATCGATAATTACCAAGCTAAATATCACAACCGACTGCTGTGATGTGCGCCAAGGCCTCTCTGACCACGACACGGCGCTCCCACTCAGTCTCTTAACTCGATAGGCAGAGAGAAGAACCAAGCGAACTGAAGCAGTGCACTAAATGCCGAGGAAATTATCCCGCGGCAACGAAGCCATGATACATCAGCTGGCCACAAACACGAGCACACAAGGAGCGTCTATGTCCCTGTCTCTTTCAGCCGAAATAAACATTGGCAGAGCCGAGGGTTTATTCGCGTAAGATTTCAAGGGTTCTTTCATTAGATGGGTAAGTTCATAATGAGAAGCAAGAGCCGGGAAAAAGGAAACCGGTCATAGAAAAAGTGATCAAAAAGTCGAAGCGTTCACGATTATCCGTCGATATCATTTCCACTTCTGATTTGTTCAATATAAGCACAGTTCATTGTAAAATGAAATGCCTGCCACAGCAAATGCATTGGTGAGCAATTATTGCGAATTTGAACAATTGTTGCCAAAGTTTGAAAGTGAGATTTGAACACAGCTACTGTGTGTAATCACAGTTTTTAAAACTACAAGAGCGAATTAAATTAATTCTCAGCCTTAGAAAAACGGGTGGCAGTACAGAACATCAATCGAAAAGTAAAATTGTGAACTTCTAAATTGGACTTAAATTTTCACCAAGAGATCAAGAAGCTTTGTGAGCATCTCAACTTAAAATAATAAGACTCAGAAATGTCACTCTTTGAATGCTTCAAGCAAGAAAAAATTTATACATTTGCGGAGGTTAATACGGTGGTGAAAATATTCACGCCCAAGTGCATATTTTCGAACGTTCAAGCACAACAGATTCCCTATCTTCCAAGCATTAGTGCGTCAGAAAACGAGTGATCAGTTACTTCACCGGAAACTAGTGAGCTCAGCCTGGAGAGCGACACATCAGTGAGAAAACTTTGCCTTCAGGCTCCAGGCATTTCCGGTTCAAGCACGGGTTCACCTGTACACCACACATGTGAATGCAATGCACCAAACGCCGCAGAATATCAATCTACAACGCAAAATAGTCGTTGAGGTATGAACCATGGCTGTCCAAAGTCTTTACTGAGCTTCCTCCAAGCACGCTGTAAACAATACGCGAGAGTGAAGGATATAAAAAGGCGAGATGAAGTTCCAGATGCCAGTTAACCCTATGAACCAAGCGAGCTCAGCTAGAGCAGGTTTCCTGGAACACGAAGCGAGCAAGATGCTGCCAACACGCACAACGTCTGCAGCTCACTACCTCTGGAGTGCAGATAAAATTGTTCCATTAGGTACAATAAAAAATGGGCTAAATCGAAGCCAAACTAATTGATGTGTGTTAAGAGGGAATGTGTTGAGCAAAGTGTGATCTAAAGCCTTAGTTTTAACAATGAAAATAGAAGCTCTCAATGAATGGTCAGCGTCAACCAGACATGCCAGCAGAATTCGTGTTTAAAATATACGCGCAAGAGTAAGAAGAGGAGTAAAGAGAGGAAAATACAAGAAAACACGCTAAGAAAAATGCAGAGTAATAGATGCTGCAGTGAAATCGTACCTAGCGTTCAAACAGGCAACTACAGACAGCTGAAGTTAAGAAAAAAAGGCAACGTTTTAAGAGATTAACATTAAACCCAGATCGGAGTATCACTGAAGTATTGCACCTCTGTCATGGAGAAATAATGGTTCCGCCGCTTAGTGTGACCAAAAACCACGAAATGAATAAAAATTTAACGTTCAGATAAAGTTATGGCGAAAGAATCATTAAATCGCGATAAAACAACTTTACATGTGCTCGAAGAGGTGCAATAACAATTACAAATTGTTAAGAAAATAACTCGCTTCGAATAGTTGAGTCATATTTTACGACAAAGAAGGTAAAAAACAATTATTTCGTAAACAAGCTATAGCCAGCACGTTTATTGCGCAGAGTGGCAGGTACACCACTGGAGGGCACACACCACCTGCCCACCGTCACACCGAGACAGCGCGCGATGCGGCACAAGGAAGCGGCAAGACAAGCTTGTAACGGCACCGCGCAAGACTGGCTGGCATCCCTTAGGATAGTTCACCACCTGGTGTCGTGAGCTATCATGCATTCCGACAGCACTTTATAACGGACTTGCAAATTCCCAGATAATTGTGCAGCAAATTTAGGCGCCCACACTTGAAAAGTGGAGAAGAAGAGTCTTTTAAGAACACCAGCCAGCAGTCAATACTGTGGTTCATGGTGCAACTAGGGTCAAATAGAACGAATTCGAGTGTTAAAATAGATTAGATTATAAGTCATTTTAAGCCATCCTAACCATAACAATGATGTTCCAGAGAGAGAGAGAAAGGTTGAAGGCACCGTTTTAAGGTGTAGTTAATGGAACAGGGAGTGGAATCTATGCACAAGGTGTGTTCCCAAAAAAGATCCTCTGTGCATGAAAACCGCAAGCTAAGAAGAAAGTTTATGAAACATAGTGTAAGTTGAGAAAGAAAGTAATAAGTGCTGAAAAATAAAGCAAAAAAGTGCGTTACAAAAGCAAAAAAACTTGTTCTGCTTCAACAAAAAATAGGTCTACCTAATCTTCAGCTCAGAACCTCGCATTTTTCTCCTGGAATCGCCAATTCTCCAAGTTACAATACTTGTTTCCCAAGAGATGGCATTAAAACAGAATAAAATAAATAAGATTATCTACAATTCATAACAAACATGCGTATATCAACACTGTTTAAAGAGCTATGTTTTATGAGTCAGTAACTTATAATACGTTAATAAAACTTAATTGCAAGGAATATCAATAACATTTAACATGAACATACCACTGTCCATCAAATGATCACAGTGCTCACAACTTTAGGACCCGGTTAAATAGTCCCAACCAGGATAAACAGTCCAAATCATGTTTCAGAACTAGGATGATTAATGAATTATGCGGGTCGTACACCGCAGCTAGGGTTTGCATCCCGAGATCCCGGATGATTTGGATATGAAATTATCCGGTGCGGGAATTCCTGTTTTTCCGGGATTCTAAGTAGTACTTATATTTCAAGATATGAATAAGAAAATACTGTAACTTAAAATCATGCTGTTTATTATGATTAATCAATTAGAGAGCTCAATACAAAACTTAAGTGTTTTAATATTGTAATTAACATCACTACACAGTGTAGCCTACACTTTCTCAAAATACAGTTCAACTATTGCATCAGAACATATTTTGTGGTTTAGTTTTGCAGGTAATAAAGAATAGACTGTAATAGATACGATGACAACGGCCGATGTTGTAGAAACTAAACCTTTGTGTGGCGATACTATGTTAAAGATGCAACTGCAGAAAGTGCGAAGTGTATGAAGTGCGACATGAGTTTAATTTGCTAAGGCTAGTCTACAAGTGGTTTGTTACGTTACCTAAAGGGTAAACACAATCCCGGGAATTCCTGGGATTGTCTTCCTAAAATCTTGAGATTCCGGGATTTACACTTTGTCCTGGGATTGCAAACCTTAACTGCAGCCTAGAAGCGACGTTTGAACAAGCAACTCATGTAAATTTATCCCGCTTAAGTTAGGTATCATTACACCCAGAGTCAGTTGAAAACACTAAAACGTTTAAGCAAAGCTAATAGTACCTCGAACCAAGCTTGCCACGTTACCAGATACTGCCCGCATCTACCATACATCGATCAGCGAACAACAATGTAGCTCACGGAAGGAAAATAAAAATTTTCCACATGAAATTGCAAGAATTTCGATGATGCATTTTCCTGACAATCACTGTAAGTCAATGCAACACAAATCATACACAAACAGCTTATAAAAAAGTAGGAAAGAATAGGAAAGAAGTGAAAGCATCGGACAGCGAATGCAATACAACTACTGCGAGGTGCGAACAGCCGGTCGGCCTTTTTGATATCTTGAGACGAGCGGGAGCAGGAGTGCCATTTCAGGCCTTCTGTGACACACGAGCCTATAAATACACTCATAGCATCGCAGGATGCACTGCAATATCACGCCAAGTCTACGCAGCGGAAAAGGGACGGAGCAAGAACAACAATAATTTTTCGAAAGCCTTCGCTGTATGAAACTAGAAAAAACAAACGAGAACGTGATTGTAGGTGATTGATACACTGATGAAAATTTTGAGATCAGTAAAAAAAATAGATAACATTCAAACATCCAACGTCATTTCTACGTAAAAACACGAACATACATTAACTATGTAAAGTATATAAATTAATTTCTCAATTGATTCCTGCGGAACTACACAGTCTTTTTTATTTCTGCGCAACTCGCTGTGCCAATCCATTTCTGTGCAACTATACTAAATGTCTACCGGTAACACAGTCTCTAGAACCGTAAAGAATTTGGGCTAGCCCTCATACAGGGGAGCGGTAGTCTTTACACTATCTAGTCCCTTGATCAGCTAGCAGAGCGTGCTACTCTCCGCTTGTAGGTTGACTACGTAATGATGCTACTATGGTTTTGTATTCATAGGTGTGCATATTGAAAGCATCTCTAGGCATAAGAGGTTCACTAATGGCAATCAGACATGTAAGCTCTCATCTGCTGTCTCGTAATCGCTCTTGAGATCAATATTTTGTACTCTTAAATTTAACTAACTGCTAAACCAAGAATATCATACTGTTATATGGACTTGTTGCATCTAAGAAATTTCAAAACTCCTTTTAATGAGTAGATGCATCGTCCTAGAATAAACTAGTGGTTCTGTTGCGTCCAGCTCGTACGTCCTATCTATCTAAAAATGAATAATTTAGCACGGTATATACCATAAGATATATAATGAACGTAGATCAAATTACAAAAATACCAAAAAAGCAATATTTCCATTGTCGGAAAATGCGACAATGCATTTGCAGGTCCACTGCATCAGTGAGCGGCTATGGACATAGCCAGTTTTTAAATGAGATTCGCTCATTAGCTAATTCCAAAACAAATATTGAAGTTCGTTTTGAATCTGATTCTTCCTCGTGGAATGTTCTGCAGGTAGATTCCTAGCAGTAACTACAAAATAAAAATAAGACTATTAACCAGGATTCCAAAAATAATGTGAAGCTCTCAACTTCATTTCTCATGGTTTAGTCGTAATAACAACCAACAAGTAAAAAACTCACTATTCTTCCAAAAATTTGTTCTCGACTTAGAGCGCTGGTCGCACGTCAAACAAACTGAACTCCAGCTCATTAGTGCTAAGCTAACATTTCTGGAAATTCGACAGAATACACGAACGCGCAAATCGCAATTAGTCTAATTACAAACTGCAACATGAGTAGAATTTGCTCGCGAAAGGTCGCCGCCACTTCCCTTGCACACTAGTTCTCTTCACCACTATAAAAGCACGAAAAAAGTTCCCTAACTCGAATGAAAAACCAGGTCCAAGCGCGGCTGTAACGACGATACTAAGACGGGCAACAAGAGACTTATCTTGAGATTTCGAGGTCATCGTGGTGTGCCCTAATCCAGTCTTGTCCTCGTTTTGCCCAGTTCCTTCAACCTGAAGACAACATAGCGGACAGCAGAGCAGGAAGCTTGATTTCAAAGGTTAAAACCTCACCAGGTTGTGCCGTTACGATTTATTTATTCTCTAACGATTGTTATGTAACTTAGGCCTCTTTCATAAAGGCTTAGCATATCCTGTAGAAAATTTATACCTGCTAGAGCAACCAAATATATTTTTGAAGAATCTTCGTCGCTCAAAAGTACGTTTGCAACACACGCTGATGTTGAGTGGAACACAAATTTGAGAACACAACGTTAAATGCAATCGTTCTGCATTGCGCTACATGGTAAATAATGATCGCTGGATTGAAGCTAATTCGCTTTGACAATCCAAAAAAAAAAATTTGTACAAAATGTGACATTCGAGTATAAAATTACCACGAAAACAGACCTACAAAACACTCGATGTTTCAAACTAACTAGAAAATATCATTTCTATTATGCGTATTGATGAAGCGTATAAACTAAAAACAAGATTTCAATGAAAAATTGCAGTGTACCAACTTTATTTGGAAAAAATTATTACACATAAATGAGGAATTAAGGAGGAGAAAAAGATTTGAACCAGTAATGGTGCAACGTTGATCTCGACCGATAAGAACAGGGGCTTACGGAGATAAGAAACTACGAATAAACGAGAAATTTCAAGAAATAACTGAAATAAGATTAGTGAAAAAGTTTTTCTCAATATCAAGTGTTATAATATTATAGTACAGAATTAAAAACTTTGTTGTTAATATTATTGTGACAGTCAAAATTTCACTTGTTTCCGCTCCGTCAGGCTATTATCACCAAGAAACTCGGGGGATGTTCCAATCGAAAATTGAAATGTCAACACGAGGGTATGAAATTTTAGTCATCAGCTGGCACAGGTCAATTACGCTGCCAAATGACGGCGTAAGCATATCGATGAGACGGTTAGGTGAAATGAGAATGAAGAACTGGAAGACGAATACATTCATGCAGGAGGTCAATTGCACAGTTTGTCGGCCCTCTCCACGAGAGAATGTCGTAACGAGTGAAAGATAAGGCCAACCTAATCACAAATCTAAGAACTAAACCGTCTCCTGTGACAAATTAGATAATAGTTAAAGCCTCCTTTAACTGCATCAAATGCGTTTCAAAAAGAGGGAGGAGGAGGGCACTATTTACTATGGAGCTGAGGAAACGCGGAATCTATGCACAAGGTGCATAGAACTAGTAAATTGAGAAAGAAGGTCATGAAACAAGGTAAAAGGTGAAAAAGAAAGTACAAGGTCCTCAGACAGATTAGATTAGATGTTAGTTTAACCCTCCCTAATCGTTTAAAAAAAGGGTTCCGAAGAGCCAAACGTGAAGGCACCATTTAGTGTGGAGATGAGGGAGCGCGGAATCTATGCAGAAGAGGCCTAGAAACAGTAAGTAGAGAAAGATGTTTACAAAACGAAATAAGAGTTCAAGAAGAAAAAGGAAGTAGTAGAACCTGTGATAAGTATTGCTAATTTTGAAGTGGGTAGCTAGGTATACTACAAAGGGCCGCTAGTTCCACAAAATACACTGACCGATGATAGGCGCTGGGAGCCTCTATCCTCGAAGACATAATTTCATTCCTGAATCCAACATATCCCCGAAGAGTGCTCAATTAAAAAAACTATAAAGGACAATCACTTTCTGAACATCTCCTCTTCCTAGGAGCAGTATTATTGAAATATTATAAATACCGAAGTATTACATAAGCGCAAATGTCTTTGTTTTCAACTATCACAAACACTACAATCTTGCAGAGACGAAAGAATCAAGATTGAGGAAAGAAATCAAACCGCAGGTTTGTAGGCATGATACGCCGGATAGGAAAAAAAGTTGGACTAAGTACTGAAGTAAAAACAGTAAGCGTGGAATAAAGGCAGCCGGGAGTCCCCAGCAGGTCAGTAGACACGTATAAGTATAGTTAGTACCTTCGGAAATATTCCACTACGAGGAATGAAAAGTCAATTTATATCCCAATTCTATAAATTCCTGAAAAAAACTAAAGTACTCAAGATGAGGCACAGAAAATTTCTTTACAGCACGTACACAAGGAGCCAGGTTTTCAAACAATTTACATCGTCGTAGCTGTACAGCCACTAGCGTTAAGGGGGGTCCTCCGGAAAACAAGTTTTTTTGATCCGATTGGTCTGAAATTTGGTCAGCATATGTATTTTTGCAAGACAAACATATTTGACCTTATAAAACTTTTTGATTTAGGCATTAGTTTTTCCGAAAAATTTGAAATATTAGTTTTTTGGGTCATTTTTATCCCTTTTTCAAAAGAATGTAAGTCATTGAGTTCTTATGCTAGAACAAATTCAAAGACAGTTTTGGAATCCTTGAAACATTTCTAACAAAGATATATTCTGACATTTTGTATTTACATTTTTATATGTTTTATATATGTGATATTTGACCAATATATGGAAAAAACGAAATTTTTGGATATGAGCTATGATAAAAAAAAATTAAATGGAAAAATGGAAAAAGGGGCAATATAATTTTGTTAGAAAAGTTCCAAGGATTCTAAAACTGTCTTTGTTTTCTTCCTAGCATAAAAACTCAATGACTTCTATTTTTGGAATGTTGAAAATTAGAGGTTTTGAGTATAAGCAAAAAACCAAATTTTTTGTTGAAGTGTAATATAAGGATAATTTATGTAATTGAATGCTGTTTTCATTTTTATTGGGATAATCTCGATACATAACTTCATATTCACACTGTGATTTGTACTTCGAAAAAAAAAATTAAAATAAAAAAGATAAACATTTTTAAACAAATTATGAAATTTTATATTTGTTGTCTGATTCTTTTGAAATTTGACAATAATATGTAACTTTTTAAAAGAAACACAATTTTTTCTATTTATCTTTTCGATTCAGGCCTTAGTTTTTGAAAAATTTGACATATTGGTTTTTTAGTTCATTTTTATTGAAATTTCAAAAGAATATAAGTCATTGAGTTTTTATGCTAGAACAAAACCAAAGACAGTTTTAGAATCCTTGCAGCATTGCAAACAAAGTTACAGTATAAAATATTCTAGTTTCCGTTTTGTTTTCTTTTTATATGAGGTCGAAATGGGGTCGAAAATGGGGAATTTTTGGTCCCCTTACACCCCCCTGGGGGGGGGGGATCTAGTGTCCGTATCGCCATAAAATTTTAGGACCGAATAGTACACCACCTAAGGGTCCTTTTTCAACAAAAACATGAAAAATGCTCATCGGACCGACAGGGGCCTGGGAGGACCCCCTTAAGTTCTCTCAAATCAATTTGGTTATTCTACGCGCAGCAAGCACGTCTAATATTGCTCATAGACAAGATACGGAAATATAGCTCCTGAAATGGCCGAAATGGCAACAAAAATCCAACGAAAAACTTTCAGAAATAAGTCGTTCCGAATAACGTGAATGCATAAATTAATTTAATAGCTTGAACACGTAAGAATGAAACGACTGCATGGGTATTCAAACTATAATACTGATTGCACTTTGACAATCCGCAATTTTTACTACCCGGCTGAGTGAGTGGTTAACGACGACGTCGTACACCAGAATATTTAAAAAAAATAAACCTGAAAACAACTTTCTAAAATAAGGAACAAAATTGGAAGCGTTTCTCGCAAGAAAAAATTTAAATGAAGGAACTTTTAAATTCGATAACACATTTCAGTAGCAGCGTGTGCGGAGTATCAATGATTATACTCATTCGAGGCACACGTACATTAAACGTATTACACGTAAGTTTAAAAGCCCTTCTGGGTATTCGCTCCATTTGGAATGAGGATACTGTGCGAGACGCTAGGAGGGTTGTCAATATGTAGCATGGTCATTATTGGTACAAATGAAAAACAAGCCTTTCCTCTGAAAAAAAAAACCTAGGGTTGAAAATCTCCTTTAAGCACAGTCCCTTCTTTCGTCGTAAAATAGAAGTGCCACGCACACAACACACTGGCCTTGCAACTACTGAAGAACGGAAGAAGAGCCTGGAGGTTTGGATGAAGTCTACGCTTGTCAATCAAACAAATTGTTCCTCCAATAAGTCGATAACTCGCAAGTATCTGAATCGACGTAGCCTGGAGTAGATGGCACGATATCATACGAGGAAGACAGTCCAGCCATAAACTGTTTCACGTGCAGTGAACAGGAAGATCTCGAGACCGCAAGTAAGATGACTCGTAGGCACAAGGAACGAAACATCAAGTCGCAATGGATATTTGCGACCAAGGCAATTGGCATTTGGAATCTATCCAACCAAAAAGACACACTTAGACATTTCAGTAATCAGAGGTACTAGACCTTGCAGACACATCGCGCAACATGTCTGCGGTTCCGACCGGCCTTGAGGAAGTCACAAAAAATGACACTCGACAAATCTGAGACAAACTGCCATCTCATCGAGGGAGCATTCCGCCACTGACGCTGAACAGAGAATCCAATTAGCGTGCAAAAAAGACTTGCTTGCTGATCTCAGTCATAGCCTAGGGAAAAAGTGCGCAAGCAAATTTGAGAGCGCATCGTAATAGGAATGAAATCGTGCACTTGATATTTTTAATTCAATTTTTTATGTTAGCAGGTGTTGAAAATACTACCTATGAATTGCTATTGTAGGGTTTAGTAATAATTATATCAAGTATCTCACCTTCAATGTTTATTAAAAGCGCTAAAGGGTTCAATTTAATTGTCGTTGAATTGTTGAAGCCGCAGATGTTGCTGAACTACACGCCCACAGCAGAAACAAGGCGCGTTTCTACAATGGACCCCAATTTAAAACCTTCCACCTGCGCGAACGTAACAG
Organism: Platorchestia sp. MABIK; assembly: GCA_014220935.1. Lineage (NCBI taxonomy): Eukaryota > Metazoa > Arthropoda > Malacostraca > Amphipoda > Talitridae > Platorchestia > Platorchestia sp. MABIK. Next base: position 39,031 of record JACJUY010002021.1, read on the forward strand.
AAACACTCATGACCAATAGCGCGAACAGGTATCCTCAAAGCATCATTATACAAAACAGCCACAACCTAAAAGAAAGCGGGGCAAACAGCGCTCCATAAAGCGGTGATTTCGAGAGCACAAGCTGAGCCAATTTGAGGGAGCGTTGCCTCGCTACAGCGTCGACCTTCGTCCCGATAGCACACAATGACGATTTTACGACTAGAAAAAAGAACAGCCTCACATGAAAAGAAGCTTTAAAAGTTAACGGTATGAACACTCAATTTTGATGATGCTGCTTGGTATACAAGCTGAGGTTAGATAGCGGTGAGATCCAACATTTGCAACACGAAAACGAGACACTATATCAAACAGAACCGCCTCTTCTTCCAATTTATTTAAATTAACAACAAAAACTACCAATTGTTTTTACGCTTACAATTTTGCACTATTTTACGTTCAAACAAGGTCATAGCTACTCTGAAAACCAACAGAAATAAAGGCAAGGAATACCACAAGGGTGTAAAATTCCACAGTCTCAGCCTCAACAGAAAGGCATTTATGCATCCCAGAAAAATACATGAGTATCTATGAGAATTCGATGAGTAATAAATCCCTACGACACACCAGAAAACCTCCTTCAGTCAGTGCATTCCCTTTAGACAAGGGTTCAATATAAAATTAGAGAAATTATTAAGATCTGGTGAAAACTTACTATTTCGGTCGTAAATTCCTCGCATCAATGCCTTATCGCATTATTTACATTCTAATCTAAAAAGATCACAGGTACTATTTTTATCAAGGAGTTGATTGTACAAACGGGAAATGACGTACCTCCATCAATTCCATGCAACACACTTTACAATTCACAAGAAAATGCGTTTTAAAAAATCCACGTTTGGATATTTTTTGCTGAAAATGCAAGGAAATGAGCGAGCAGCGAGTTTCAAAGTAAATCAAAGAACGAGGCAAATGACAGCGAATGATGTTGATGTGCTTCGTACTCTCTCCCCTCGCGGTCTAGGCATCCTCAAAAAGTTTGGCTTCCGGCGTGTATGAGGCCTGATGAAGATTTACTCGCAGCGTCGAGCAGGGTAACAATGAAGAGCTCCAGCGGCTCATGGTGGTCAAAGGCACGACGCAGAAAAATAGACTCTAATCCATTGGTGTACACAAGAAAAATATGTTATGTAATGGACGAGGATTCAAAGCGCTGACTCTGCATCAGTTTACTTGATTTTCCAGGCGAATGAATGAAAAAATATTTGCTCAATAGATGAAATTTATGTTGGCACATGCTTACGAAAAACATCGTTAACGCTTACAAATTGATTCATTGAACGATCAAAACTGACGCATGACACTAAGTGATAAAAGAGTATGGTGAAAAAATGTATATATTTGCAAACCAGGAATCGAGGAAAATTTAGTGGCGATCGATGCGAAGCTGCCATTCATGTGAGTTTTCCACAGCACGTAATACTGACCCTACAAGCGCTTTGAAGGAATTGATACAAGACACAAGGAATTGTGAAGTGTGGTTAATCTGAACAAGATTAGGAAAAGTGGGAATTGAAGTGACTGAGATCGATGATTTTTTTTCATAGATCCGGCTGATGAGGTTGAAGGTCAGCCAATTAGATATGTAGATGCACTAAAACAGCGAAACAGCCTTGGTTAGTTTCAAAAAGACGTTCCTTAAGAAATGCGTACCAGTAATTCGTCCTAGAATGTAGGATAACTATCGAGTGAGCATTTTACAGAAGTCGCCACTTGCCTCCAATAAAAAACAGACTGCCACAGGAAAAATCGACGGTAGAGTGAAGGAATGCTGAAATGATTTACCAAATACATAAGATGCAGTAGCCTATGCGAGTGCAAAATTTTGCAATCAAACGCTCAAAGTTAGGGAAGGGGAATCCATACTCGTTCAATTTCCTACCATGCAACATGCTCGTTGTCTACACCGTCTTCGCATCAACCTCAAGGAAGAATTGCACAAATAAATGTTACCCGCAGCGAAGTTCAAATCTTTGATCATACATGGGGCGTTTTGAGGCCGAGGACGCCTGCAAGATGTCATCACACCGTCGCCCTTCACGTTTGATTGGAGACGAGAAAGGCACAATACCGATCAACAGGAGATTCTTTGAGTGTTTCACCTGTGTGTACCATCAAACAAAGATCGTCAGGTTATACGATAGAAGATACTTCATGTTCTTAACGCAATTAATTATTAGCATCTCCATCTTGTGTTTCCTCTTAGGCAGTAAAAAATGAGAACAACACAGTGCATACAAACAAGGTGTTTAACAGTTTAATCTCTCGGAACGAAACCGTAAGACTAGCACACGAAACAGAAACAAATGTAGCACTGAAATGAGTGCGGGCGGATTCCACGGGAGTCAGACGTCGACTTCTTCTTCACTAACAGTAAATGACATTTGATTTCAAAGGTTTAATTTCCTCGGACGTGTTGGGCTACACAACCCAAGTATACACCCGTAGTAATGAACCGAGTTAATACACATTACATGAAATGTTTTCCTGAAACCGCAGAATGTGGCGTACATTGCACAACGTTTCACTCTATGCCCTGTTAATCGAAAAGATCATAAAGGCTGATAGAAATATGAAGACTTCATAATTACTAAACTTATCCACACCGGATAAACCTATTAACCAAATTAACGCAATAATCCTTTCAAAAAAGACGTTCGGAAAACTTATTTTAAAAATTATGGTGGAGGCCCATAAAATCGACAGCGCCAGCTATCCTGGTGCATGACTCAGCTGATAACGACCAACGACGGTTTGGTTTTAAGAATTCCTCTGACACTGAAGTTCGAATGAGACTGGGGTTCTGACCTCAGTTATAGATTTTATGAAGTAGAGCAAAAGACGTATAGAACAAGCGACAACGTAAACAACCACTTCTAAACGAAGTCAAAGAATACCAAAATTGAAGCTTCTGAATACTTTCATCTGCAGTAAGTTGGACGGAATTGAAGACCAAGTTACCTTAAAAAATATGGTTACTTGTCAATACAACGGTTTATAATTACAGCTGTAGAATTCTTTTCTGATATCAATAGCAATATCAGAAAGCTAAACGTAAAACCGATTTGCAAAAACTGCCAAAGAAGAAAACAAGGAAGATGATGCGCTCCTATACACGTAACTCACATTAAGAGTTAGAAGTGAGTATGCCATGTATATTTTTAGTAATCAGGCATAACACAATTTTTTCTAAAATGAGCTCACTGCGCGTCAAAAATATGAACAGATAGAGAAACTCGAGGCTAATTACGAAGATAACATTCAAGAGCAGGTAGCACTGAATCGTTAGATGCATCCTAACTTAATTTCGAACGAATTACAGAAGGCTCAGAGAGGCGGAGTAGCTGGAGTCTTTATCGACCAGGCAGCGGCCACTGGAACGGCGCGCTCTAACCGCCACAACGACCGAGCGTGAGTCATCCAGCGGGGCTGCACAGACGGAGGGAGGGGAGATATCTTCACGTTTTAGGCTCAATTATCTACGGAAACTCGAAACACAGAAGCGCTTCGGTCAGTCCTCTAACCCTCCATTGTAACAGTTTTAAGTAAATTACAAATTTTACGTTTCATACGTTTCTCTTGTTCAGTCTAATACAAAAGGTAAGACGCTCAAAATCAGATGGTAAAATTTAAGAGATAATTGAAGCGCCGTTTGAAACCACAGAGAGTGTCTTTCATTGAGTTTCGAATGCGATATAGAAAAGAAAATCAAGAATTGGAATGAACGTTTGCTTGATGATCTCTCAGTCGATAAATAGATCGAAAACAGAAACAGACTGAACACGAAATTCGAAATAAATACAATTCGAACACGCAACTTTTAGAACACTGCATCACTGAGGAAATACGTTTCACTTCTCAGTGGAATCATAATTTTTCAATTGGTTCTACACGGCCAAGATATTCGTCAAATTCTCTTTTACGTGATAATGGACATGACCTCAAGTCAAACTAACTAGAAAGAGAAAATGGAAACACAAGATTTCTTGTTGATTTATTTTAAGTTAGCGTCAGCTTCCCTTAACACAACAAATATGTTCAAAGAGTGGAAGGATGAAGGCACCATTTAGAAAGGAGTTCAGTGAACGCTGAATTTATACACAAGGTGCGTTCCCGTACGGGATTCCGTGCGCAAAAAAATAGAACGTTGAGAAAGAAGGTTAGGAAACAAGAAAAAAGTGAAGAAGAATATCAGAGGTGCTGAAAATAGGGCAGCAATGTACCGATAAAAGATGTTCCTTGACAAAGTCAAAGAAAACTATTTCAACAAAAAGAAGGCCTGCCTAACTCTCAGCTCGGGACAAGATTTCTTAATTTCAGCGTTTTATAAACAATCATGACAAACATTAAATGAACCGCATCAAACGAGACACTACACGCAGAAAGCCAAGTTAAAGGTTTATATTTTTTTTTTTACTAACTGAAGCTTTTACAAACGAGTTCACGCTAAATACTTGTTCGCTTAGGAGATGAATAAGCATGTTTATTTCATTGTGGGTTCCCAAAATAAATTTAATATACCAGATGTAGTTGCTTTTGTGATAATAGATTACACGGGATATATCGCAAATACAACTCTTAATGATGGCGAAAATAATAGATATCAAAAGAACGCAGAATTTCGATGAAATAAGATCTTACAAGAAGAACACGTTTTGTCAAACAAGTCATTCATTTCTCTATTCAGAATAACTGTCCGTTGATCACTAACGGAAATACGGCAAAATTAGACTGAAACAAAATGAATTATTCCAGCACAAAGAGTGCATGTATTCGGAAATTTGTTGACGTGCCATAGCATGGTTCACCCCAGACAAAGCATGATGTACACTTGCGGTACCTTTTATTGTGCAGCACACGCTTCTTTGTTTCAGGTGCCGGTCGCACTACATGTGGGGCGTTTCGCCAGGGGAACAGCATATTTCCGAAGTTCTCCTGCAAGCCAGCTTCGTCCAGAATAAAAACACAAGAGACATTCTTCTTATTCCCCTATGGAATGACTCAAATGAGATACTCGTGCTATAAAACAGTGCAACTAAGTCGATTTTCAATTTTGGCCTCAATACAGTTTGAGCTGAAGGGATGACGATTTTGAACATGAAAATCATTCCGCATCGACAAAAAAACATGAAAAAGACGATACTCGAACAGCAGTTTCGTTAAAAAAACCGTCGGCTTCCTCGATGAAAAAAGGAACATGAAAAATAAGGCTAAAATATTTTCAGATTAAAACTTAGGTACGCAGAAAATCATAATCATTGCTTCAGAATCTGCTTCAGGTAGTTCAGGAAAGCTCTGGGATTGTCAAGTTTCACCCTGCTGCTAACTCGGAATGACGTTTTTGCGAGAAGCTTGAAAATCCTACTGACCTCCGGAGGCTGCCATTTCTCAAAGGTTCTGTGGACAATGCTATCCAGTGCACCTGCTTCTAGGCTGAAATAATGGATTTCACAGTCTTCTCTTAAATTGTAACACGCACCTGGCACACAAAGAGATCATAGATAAAAAGGATAAATTATCTTGCATGTATTTTACAGTTAAATACAAAACGTTACAGGGAACTGCGAAGTTGCTAAGCTTCACGACAAGAGAAGTATAAGCCAGGAGTATAAGACTGTGTGAGGATGACTCCATTCAACTGAATACCTCTCAGGGTACACTATGTTCAAGAATCACTTTGATGGATCTGAAAACAATATCAGCCAACATACAACGCACACAGCGGTCTCCTGTGGAGCTTTCATCTGGTTTCCATAGAAATTTTAACACGAACGCAAAGGCAGTCCTTTCAACCGTTTTACTCACTCAACTTAGAGAGCCCAGCCAAAAAGTTCTCCTTACCATGAACAATTAAATTTAATAAACGAACTTCATGTAAAATGTCAAAGCCATTCAAGATTTGTCATAGCTTTATTCAACAGATTTGAAAGCGAAGGTTGACTGAATTACGATGAGTTAAAAACGTTGATTTCTACGCAGTGACTATATTTATACACTTTGGTGAAGTTCGCTGGCTAATGAAATGTACTTGCATAATTTATGCAGGAGCGCACTCACAAAACTCCATTTAATTAAGAGACGCAAAACAGATGTATCCTGTACATTCAAGTATTTCTGAGATGAGGAGAATCATGGAACAATCGTATTTTCAACTATGTTCCCGTCCAGTAAGAACGCCAACACCAAGATAGGAGTGTAGCAGAAAATGCACTAAACTGACGCAAAGCCTCGTTTACAAAGAAATTTTCGTGCTGTCAAGCACACGCAGTGCTTAATAAAGTGAAAAACAGATCTAATTTCTACTCAATATCTATACGGTGGGCTTAAACAAGCCCAATTCCAGACACATAGAGCCGCTGGTAAAAATATGACAGTTTACGATGTACAAAGATTGGAATTAACCCTCCGAGAGGCGTTTTAATCTCAGTTTGAAATAGGCGCAGACTCGAAAAAATTATAGATTTCATTCCTCAAACATTTCTTTTCGACAAATTTCGAAGGCCCAAAACTTCTTTACAACCACAACGAATTACATTCATATTACCGGCTGCGCTGCATTATTCGAGCCCAAATAAAGTTTTCAATTTTCTCACCCGAGATCCGGTATACCTAGCAGACGTGAGCGAGGGCCTGGCGAAGATCGCATCAATACGGCCACATTAAGCAGTACAGTGAACGGAGGATCGGCCCAATGAGCGGCAACTGCGCGACAATGCAGGCACACAACCCAAGGCCGGCACTACGAATGTCAAGTGCCCTCAGCAGTAGCGAGCTTCTTCCTTCTCGGCATCTCACGTCACAGGCTCTCACAATACTCTGAGCTCTTGAACCGTTTTCAGGAAATTTTAAGCCCTACACACGAAGCCACTACTGGCAAGTGCAAACTTTTTCACCGATATAATGAATGACTAGATCTTAGACAACGATCGACGATAATAACTGTAATAGGATTTAGATGTTGACCACGTAATGCCTACTCCCCAGTCTAACTTTTTCGTCGCCTGCACGCATTTCGCCGCTCAAGTAATTTCGCCGCTCAAGTAATTGAACCGCTTGGGCGGCGAAAAACATACATGCTGCGGCGAAAAAATTAGAATGGGTATATCTACCTCTTTGACCTTTAGAATAAGTGAATAAAGACCTATTCGAACAACCGTACACGAAATGTAAAAGGTTAGAATTACTGTCGAAAATGAACACGCAAGCGTAAACTTTGAGAATGAATGAGTGACAGATTTTAAGTTTGTTTAAGCCTTTTCAACCACAACACAACTGTTCCAATTGGAGAAAGATGGAATTAAGAATGGGAAATACATACATAAAGTGTCTCCACACTGCGCACACTAACAGCAAGATTGAAAAAAGTGTTTGAAACGAGATAAAAGTTGAAGAAGAAAGAACAAGGAGCAACAGAAAAAAAACAGCCGTGAACTGAAAAAGATTGTCCGTAGCTAAACAGAAACCTACCCTATTTCAACAAAAGGACGGCCTACCTAACCTTCAGTTCAGGACCTCACATCTTCCCCCTGAGAACGTTATATCCATAGCTACATAAGTTGTATTGTCCTAAAGGCTAATTTCAACTTACGAAACATAAAACGACGCAGAGATAAGCTATAAACTAATTAAATGATCTACACATAAGTTGCCGAAACACAAAAAAATAGAACGTGGTACTCCCTAATAGAAAAATTGAAATGAACTTCACAAGTCAACAGAACAGGTTTTAAAGGCGAAATATTGGAAATTCATGCAGATATTTACCACCACACCTTGTAATAATTTCCGGATCAATCACGTAATCACTACGCTGAAAACTAAGAAAAACCAATTCGAGTGTCGCTACGAAGGTATTTTATACTGCCATACTTCAGTTGCAAGAAGAGTTGCAACCGGTTTACAATGCACCAAAATAGTTTAAAAAAGACATAAAAAGTGAACTGAAAATAAGAGCCAAAAATGAAAACTAAGAAGAAAGAAATTAACATCGGTGACTCCACAATAGAGATAGAGGGGGAGGAAAATACTTACCCTACCGAATTCTTTACCTAAACGATCAACTGACTCGTCATCGGTGTTCCAATTACACTAAGGGTACTCGACTACTCGTTAGTAGAATCAATATTTGGAAACACACTGACGAGGAGTGACACCGTAAGTACATTAACCGAACAAAGCTGAGGAGTCAATCAAAATTCAATACAATCGCAGGGACCGTGAGACATAAGCGAAACTGAAAACTCTTGAAATGTATTCGAATGAAATCTTTGCACACCTTAGAAATTTTCAGCCACCACAATTAAAAATAAAAGGTCGTCTGTAATAACAAACGCTCAACGGGCACATTCGGAAGCAGGAAAATTTGAGTGGGGAGAAGCAAAGCGGAAAAGACCGGCACGCGTGAGGAAGCGAAACCATAATGGGAAAAGTCAGGTATTCGCCCAATATTCTCCTCACGCATCGACCTCAGTGGTGAAAGGCACGAACGCAAAGAGGCGTCTCGAGCTTCAGGGCATCGGTCGCATATTATGAGTGCCTCCTGAAGGAATAGAAACCAGGCCAGAATGACGGGTGCTGCGCTCAGCGTTGCAAGCTCGAACTATTGCTGCGCATGATGCCTTTTATGACTGCACTGAACGCGTGATTGATACAGCGAGCAGTGAAATGCTTGCTTGCGACATCACTGTAATATATCAATTTCGCACTACAGCAAAGTGGATAGTTCCGGTGCTTTACAGCTCAGCCATGATGCTCTGAACCAAACGCTTGTGCCATACAGCTTCATAAAAACTTGCGTCAATCAATGCACGTTTCAGCGGCTCCAAGTGTCTACTACTGAATGATAAAATGACTCAAATTTAATAAGTAAATTTAAAATTTACGAAAAAATTTTTGCGTTTCTGCATTAATAGCTTTCAATAACGACAAAACATTTACCCTAACCAAAATTGGAAACCTACAAGATGCATGTTTCAAGTAAAAGTCAGCATTCTAAGATAACGAGAAATTTAAAATGCAAACTTTTCAGTCCAACCATTTACAAAATGAATGAATTCAATTCATAATACTACAAAGTTAAAAATATTCACAACCTACCATTACATGACAGTGATTACTTTTAACGACAATCCTTATCAAATGCTCATTCAACCCACACTCCCACCAACAAACGTAACCATCACCTCATCACTTTTCGCCAACATTTCACCGTTCACATGAATTTCTCACGAAGATAACGCAACAACATTCGCTTGCATTGCACAAGAACAATGAAGTAGCGACAGGCAGGTAGCCACGAAAAGCAACGACTGCTCACAACACGGCGCTGGAGTCGCACATCGGAGCCACACCGCAGCTCGGCACCGCGGCGCTGGGAGGGCTCAAGTAATGCCAGAACGGCCTCCAAGGCCATGCCTCCGTCCGCGACGAGGCCGCACAAAGGATACCCTTCGTAGTTCCATCAGCGCTGCAGCAAGTAGCCAGTTTAAGAATATATGATAATCACTTAACAATTGATTCTGTGGTGCCATTGAAGTAAATCATGAGGAAATGACAAAGAATGATGACATGGAGCAGGTTTTTATGCGCTCAATATTTAAAGCAACTGCAAGGAATTAGAGATACGAGAGAAACATGAGTAGGGACCCAACACCAAATACAGAAATTTATATTCCGGAGGGAACAATTTTCCTCGCAAATCCTCATCGATTTTGGAGAAATTAAAAAGAACAAAGCTTAAACCTATGGAGCCGGAAAAAACTCTTGTGAAGATACGAAACAAGGGGGTAAAAAGCTGAAAAAAGCAGAGAATAACGCAAGGAAATGACTAAATTAATAAAAGAATTATCAAAAGTTGGTAGATTGGAAGATGATTATTAGATTATTAGTTAGTTTAAGCCTCCCTATCCTAAACTAATGAGATCCAAAGAGAGGAAGAAAGAAGGCACCATTCAGTATGGAGTTAATTAAGGGAACGTGGAATCTATGCAGAAAGGGCATAGAAACAGTAAGATGAGAAAGAAGTTCATGAAACAAGAAAAAGTTGAAGAAGAAAGTAGTAGGAGCTGAAAAACAGGACAGCAGTGAACCGAAAAAAGATGGTCCGTAACAGAACAAAAAACTATTTTATTTTAACAAAAACGAAGCCTACCTAACCCTTAGCTCAGGCCCTCACCTAGTCCCCCTGGGAGCGCTAATTTCCATAGATACAACAGTTGTATCCCCCTGAGGGGTGGTAGATTGGAAGAAGACTATCAACATATTTTGCAAGTGGGTGCTCGATTGGAACCCTGGGGGAGCCGACTACTCCAAATTCTTGCTTTGAACACACTACGAGCTAGCGGTGCCGGCAGCAGCGGGGAGAGAAAAGTTCAAAGAATTTCCTGTGACACTTGAGGGCCTTGGAGCAGCGGCGGGTCACGTCAAGCTCCGGTTCATCCCGCAAGTTGAGCCAGGAATGTAACCCCTGCGAGGATCAACACCAAGAAAAACAGACAATGAAGTTCAGCGCTTGATGCTTCATTGTTTCACTTGAGCTAAGACATTTCAAGAGAAGTAATTTCATATATTATAAGTTGATACACGGAATATTACAGTAGTAGGTGTCGAAGGAAGTAGGTCAAGTGGGTCGACAAGAGTCAAAGTGGGTCAAGGATATTTTTACTGACATTAAGGATAATGAGTTTCAACCCAACAATGAAATTTGCAGCCAGTATATAATCCCCCAGGACTAAAAGAACTGCAGGTGCGATGAAGAATATTTATTGAAACGCTTACACTAAGATGTTTTGATGAAAACGTTTATCACATAGTAATGCGAACGCTGCGAAAGCTTCGAGTTCGTACGAAATCGGTACGTAATAGTATAAGGCATCGCCCAACTCTGACAGCCCTGAAATCAATGGAATTATGTTTGAGTGAAAAGGGCTGAACACATGAATGATGTAATCAGCTCATCATTTTCAGGTGCTAGTGAATGTTTTATTACAATCAACTACACTTGGGTTCATGATTTGGATTATATTTGGGTGGTATTGCAATACAAGAGGTCAGAAAAATGATTTTCAGAGCGAATTTACAATATTGAGTATCAATTCATCCGCACACATATATAAGCACAACAAACGAGAACGTGTAAATATTAATTTGTTGCCCATTTCAAATTTAACATCCCCATAGATCCCCAAAAATAGAATGGGAATTTACAATCTACAAATGCGTTCACCGTTCGCATAAACTTCAACCGGTTAAGAGATTTAGTAACGTCATAAACAGGAAAATTGTACCTGAATTCCCACGATTTCGAAGAGCACACTACACAGTTCGCACCAGAGCTAACGCATACCACAGCTCACATTTGCACGGACCTGTCCAAGACTTTTAGATTATTCTCCAGCGGCTGGGTGAGCTTCTGAGTAATTGACTGAGAAATCCTTGTACAAGAAAAAGAGCTCTCAACTCGTTTTTACACGGAGTCTTTCACTGGCAGCGTTCACATCATTAAGTAAAAGCTTCATTTGTTGAAAAAGGCAGCTTGCAAATACGTCGAAAATATACCGTCGTCAATGAATGTTAGTAATTTCATCTTAATACAATAGTAAATACAGGTTGCGCTACCTTAATTCCCATTAAAATTCATTTGGATAGCGACTTTTTGATATTCGTAATAAGTTAAGCCGAGGTGAGATCCACCAGGGAAATACCAAGCATCTGAAAAGTGCGGCAGAGCGATTATGCAGAACCGGCCGAACCACATGAAAGAGAAAAACAGAGAATGATCACTTACATCATGCAAAATTAAGCCCACAACCGAATCCCGCAACATTTTTGTAATGTTGATGATACATGAGAACCCTCAATACCACTAAACTTATGATATTCGGTTGTCATCCAAGAGAGGCGAGTGTGTTTAGTTTCTTGACGATGACCCCCTCAATGATTTCTGTTTTTCCTCGAGGACGGCCTCCACATAACACAGTAGAGAGCTAAGTTCCCATATACCCTGAAGGCCACTCTTATCTAACGCGCTCACTTGAGAATGAATTGTGATTCGTTCAAAAATGCGCATCATAAAATCATCAATTTTTCTTTCCTAGCACGTATTTCATAACGCCGGATCTGTAAGAGTACGATAAGGATATTCCATTTACGCAATTTACTTCTCTTTATTTCAAGCCACATAATGATTTAGACAAAACCATTAAGTCTTGTCTCAATTAGTTCATCACATTTTTTGCTTTTATTGGACCACTTTTACTGGATCAGGCATCAAAAGGTGGGATTGAGCATCAAACTTAAGCATAGTATCAGACAGAAATTGAAAATTTCGTTGTCGGTAGTGGATGAACATTAATGTGAACTAGAAAGCCAACCATGAAAAATAAATCACATTTTTGAGATAAAATAACCACCATAAGCGATTTATCGAGACGCTAAAGAGTTTATGTTTCCAAAAATATAAATATGGGTTACATCGGACGAGCACATGTGTTCTCTATTTGGACACACCTGACATATTTATCTATGCATCAGCAACAACACCTCGTTAAAATGAGTTTCAAAACCGATACAAAGATAACGTAACAAAATGCAGGATCACGTAAAAAATTATTCAAGAAAAAAAAATCAGAGGCTACAACATAAGATGAAAACACGGAATAAATTGGCGGTTCTCTGGAACTGACGACGAGGGCACGGAGAGGGAAAGGAGGCCAGGGACAACGCGTGAGGGCCGAGCGTGGGGGGATGGAAATGCAGGGCATCCTACGCCTCTGATTCATGCGTGTGCCGGCGCTGGCTATGGGAGTAGCTGCTTTATGTCTGGCTCGCTTTGCCCGCGCATCTGATGCTCACCTAACCGTTAGCGCCGTAGTGATGGATGAGCTTCAGAAACTCTAAAATCGATTGGCTAATCTCAGAAATTCGAACAGTTTATTGTTTACGTAAAATATCGTGGAAGTCTATGATCTGATTAGTATAAATGAAAGTGAAAACTGATGTTGAATTATCAACGCAGCTGGACCAAATTGACACTGAGTTCATACTTTTTCCAAAAAATCACACGTTGCACAGTTTCTAACGATGCCTTCAAATGCGGAAATTTCATTATCAATGGCCAAAAAACTTTGATCAAAGGAATACATTCTTCTAAATACAATCATAAGACGTTAAAGGAAAGTATTAAATAAACGATCATACATCTTACTTTTACAGAATGATTGAATAAATTGAAGCCTTAAAGCAAGAGCAATCGAAGAAGAATCAAATGACTATGCATCAAAATGAACCGCTCAAACGATATCAGAATTCATTGATACGAGAACAATTTCTAAACAAAGGAAACATTCACAAAGTAACCATTCTCCCACAAGGCGCCATTAACTCTCTATTGAGCTACGAGTAGCAATGACTCATGAGCCTAAACAATTGCTGCGGAAGAAACAATTCCAAGATCAGTATTTTCTCGGTAGCCATTACGAACAATCGAAGATGACACCAAAGTGACAGCAGCTGCAGCAATTGCGGCGTGGCCTGCCACACCACAGGCAACAATGTAGCCCTGATAGTCACTATCGCCCAAGATAAGGGACCACTCGCCGTGTTCTAAACGCAAGTACATGAAATACAGGCCATTGTACAGGTCAATGCAGCTGTGCTTCTAAACGAGCAATATCTTTGTAAGAAACGATGATAAAAAACAATTTAAGGTGCTAATGCGTAGGAGATAACTTGAAATATTTATAAAAGACGCAAAACTTACCTTTAATTAATTGTATACATGTACTATTGATAAGGATCTACATGTCAATTCATGCTTCACCAAGACTTATTCTGTAGGACAGTACGAGATGGATATTGTGGGACGATATATGCAATTATAACGAATTAATAACAAAACAAAACTAATCAAATGCAGTTCATGCAATATCGTATACGTAGGTGAGCTGCACGGAAGTAAAAGAAACGAGAATCAATTTCTTGTAATTCTACGTTCTGTTGCTCTCAAGAAAAACATTTATAAATTGAATTAAGCCTCCTTAACCACAACGAAGGTGTTCCAATGACAAGAAGGATGAAGGCACCATTCATTTTGGAGTTAAGTGAACTGATGCCCTAAATTCACCAATTCGAGAATACAACGCTTCACACACTCCTCAGTAAAACAACAACATATTTATAACTAAACAACCTAATGGTTTTCAGTAACGCTGCGAACGCAGGCCGAGTCGTGCGCGGCAATATCACTACACAAGCTCTTTAGCACATCACAGAGCGCACACAAAAATGCGCCTTGCTCAGTCATAAGCAAGAGGTGGTGAAATATGTCATTGTTGTGAGAAAGGCGCAATGAAACAATACAATGAATGAGAAACCGTGTAGCATTGCTTTAAAAAATATGTGATCATCTAATTTTTCAACGTAAAGAAGCCACTTTCGATCCCTTACAATGAAAGAAATGTACTCTGTTTAAGGAAAACTTCATGTGCAACACTGCAAATTGTAACCATGACCGACAACCGCATTAACATTGTTCAAAACCGAGCACTGTGTGGATTGCTACATTTTTTACTTGGTAGCTATTGTAACAGTATAACAAAAGACACTCAAAAATACAACACAATTAAGAAATATTAATTTACAAAACATGAAAGCTTGAAATTTGACTTCATAATACACAAATGCTTTAAACAAGGATGAATAAGCACGAAGCACAACAGAAAAGAGGAGATTAGAAATTTTCCATCTGCATGGACCATTTCAAAGTCAAGGTAATTTAGAATCTCAGAAAGAAAAAGTTAATGGAACAAGACAAGACACGGTTAACGTGGCCAACGTTCGTGCAGAAAGTCGAGCGTCAGAAATGTCACGGGCGGAAGCACACAAATACGAGGGCCGTATACACGCGGGCGGCGCAAAACATCCGAGACAGACATGGCACAAAGTGTTATTAGTTCCACAATGACTAGATGACCGGACCAGAAAATCAACAGCCCGGAAAGGATTGCAGCGTGAGCGGAACAAATTACCAAGCGCTTTTGAAATTTTTCAATTCAAGAAAAACAGAACTTTTTTATAGTGGCGAGTATAAAAATAATTTGTAGCACCACGGACGCCGGTTTTTCAGAAAATGTTCATGACTGTCATTTTAGAAGAATTGTTCGAAGCAAGTTTAGAGCTAAAATATTTATTTCAACCTTTTCTTCGCCTCCTTGCGTTTCATCAGGTACACCGGCGTTTGCGGCACACAAATGCATCTTATCGTTAACGCGGTAATCTCCTACTCTCGGTACTACAGTATTTTTTCAAGTCAGAAAATTGGTTCTTTTAACATAACACGAAGAAGCATTGGTCTATCCAGTATCAAATGACGAAAAAATCCATAACGCAGACGCTGCACACCCATATAACTGGTAAACCCCAGCAACAACCACCATTACGAACAATATAATTACTTCAACTTTACAGACAAGTGTCGCCCGGTAACTTTCAAATATTAGCAAACCGATAGCACGACGCATCATTTCAGAACTATAGCGAGACAAGAACATAAGTGCACAATAATTTAAAGAGGACTGCAAGTATACGACGATTTGTGACATTACATTAAAGAAGAACGGAACATCTGCCATGCGTCACGAGCACGCCCACTAATGACAGTTGCAGCTCAGAACAAATATTGCTTCCGTGAAAAGAAAATCCATGGTCCAAAGTTGAGCTGACGATCATTTTGCAGGAAAATTCATCCCCACTTGAAAGGGCTTATGCACAAGAGTTGGGGAGCAGAAGAAATAACTGAAGCAATGTCAATCCATTTCCTTAGCAACCGCACAAGTTGTCAAGAATGCACTCAAACGGCCGCACTCATCAGGCAAAAAAGGTGGTGCCCGGGTCTTATTACTTAAATTTCCGCGGAGACACGCATAGGGAAAATGTTCTACACCTGACCGGCGCCGCGTACAGCTGACTAAGAACCACAAGAACGCAACTCCATCCACCATCATGTCTCACGGCACACTGACTCTGCTAGTGCTTGGGAGTTGGTTGGGAGTCCCAGGCTCCCAGCTCCCAGTCCCACCATGGCCTCCGCGCCCAGGAGCGCTTCGCCTACTCAGCCACAGCTGGGCCGCGCTCCCAACACTCAAAATTCAAACTAAAATAAACAAGGCAGAGCCCCAACGTACGTTCAATAAGATCTCTGATCGACCCAAGAAGGGGCAGTGACCGAGGGCAGCAAGGCGAGAAGTGTGCTTGAGTAATTGAATGACTGTGCCAGCGAGGAATTGTGAGCATCACCCACGAATGATTCCTAGCAAAAGGAGGATGATCTACCAACCTATGGTAAAATGTCGATTGTACATGGAACACGAGTCACACATACGAGGCCATACGAGATGTGTTCACACGATCGCTTGAACTCGGACAGAATAGACAAGAGCTGGCGGACATGTAGAATTCTTGTCATATAATGAGCGAACAAGGGCCACGACAGCAACACCTTTAAGTCAAAATAACAAAAATCTAGATGTAATTCGCTACGCTTGTCATGTGAGGTCGAATTTAAATCAATCATGCAGGAAGACAGGGCCAAGTGGTCGTTTAATATTCATTCATTCAATTTGAAGCAATCAGAGCGAGAAAAGTTTTCAAAGCGACACAACGTATTAGAGGCTAACGGAGGAATTTAATCCCATGCATGCAGACGTAATGACAATACCCTTCAAAACTTTCCAGATCGTCACTATCAACGTACAATGGGAAAACTCAATGGTCGAAGATAATGTGCTTTAAAAACACAAAACTAAGAACTACAGTCATTTTAATACATAAAGCAAGAGACCAAAACGATATCGCGGAATTTCTCGTTAACCAAAAACAATTTTTCGCGATGCATCATTGGCTAATGCAAGTAACCAAGCAGGTAGGCAAGCAAGCAAGCAAGCACCAAAGCAGGCAGGCAGGCAGGCAACAAAGCAAGCGCAGCGATGTCGGTTGCTAAGCTCAGCTGAGAGCAAAACAATGCAGGGCGTTGACGGCTTCAGCACACAACTCTACGTTAGACAACACAGTAGCAATAATCTGGCCGAGCAGGGACTGCTCTTATAAGCTTGATAGCCAAAATGCGAACCGATAACTAAAATGTCAATCGCTCGAGTCCAAATTCAAAGGACAGTTGAAGATAAGCAAGCACACACCACTGAAGCATGATATTCATTATTGGCGGAAATCCTAGCTCTAAAAACTATTCATACTAGTACGTAAACATGCTAAGAGAATTATTATTCCTAATGAAAGTTTAGCAGCGAGTGCGTATGCTCAGCGGACTTCCCTCACCAATCCTCGTAAGTCTCACGCGAGAGAGAACAGATCCATCAAGCCACAACACAGGTTATTCTGGCCATCATACATAATTCAACGAATCAACAGCGCGGCACCATAAGGGTTCTTGTTCTCCTGCTAATCATATTCATCGTAGACACTTCGGTTCTTTTTTCTGTTATAAAGATGAGGGCACCTGCGCTATCTCAAATCAATAGACTTCGTTTCGACTGATTTCGTCATGTTACGCAACATTTCGTTTGAAACCACAGAAAATCGCACCTACACCACTGCCTCCAACTACGGAAAAATTAATAAGAATCACGATGGCTCATTTTCAAAAGCTAGTAGATGCTTAGTGTTGCAGTCACAGACTCAAACGTGGGTTGCCTTCGGTCAGTTGAATATCCGCAGTTGGCATTAAGACAAATTCCCCACAACGGGATGATCGTCCCAAAATAGGAGGAATAACTTTCGTTTGCGACCAGAAGCACAAATAGTAGTAATTAGGAGAAATAGGCAATAACGTATGCAAATTATTAGAAAACTCATAATTCAACCCAAAAAGCCACTTAACGTTCAGCTGCCTACTTCCTCTCCCCGTTCCAATTTTCCCTAGGTCTCTAATATTGAGCAAATATTAGCAGCTAGGACCAGATACTTCTATAACACCCAAGATTGTAAGATATAAGTTAGTTTTAAGCTTCCGTAACAACGAAGGTATTACAAGAGAGAAAGGATGAAGACACCATTTAGTACGGAGTCAAGGGAACGCGGAATTTATGCACAAGGTATGTTTCACAACAGGATCTCCTGTCTATAGAAACAGTAAGTTACGAAGGACATTTGTGAAACATAACGAAAGTTGAAGAAGAAAGTCAGAGGTGCTGAAAAACAGGACAGCAGTGAACCGAAAATAGATGATCCTCAACAAAACAAAAATCTTTCATTTCAACAAAAAGGAGGCCTACAAAATTCTCAGCTCGGGACTTCACATTTTCCTCCTGGAAATGATAATTCCTATAGATACCCGCATGAGCCCTGTGGCACCCCAAAAATCATTGTCGAGTGATTCATATTTCACAAGCCAGGTTTACTGATCATACATGGAACTCATCTCGTTTACAAGCTAGTTCCGCTATCCTAAACGTTCAAGACATGCACTGAAAAACAAATTAAATACCCATTTCAAATTTAGCTTTCAAACTAGATAAGCTGCTGAAAATAATGTTCAAGCTTTCGAACACCTTCATATCCACTCGGGAAATCATCAATTAATAATAAAAAATATCACTCACGATACAACTAAACATTTAAAATGAAAATACATTCTAAGCATCCATGCGTAAAAACACACTAAAGCCTGTCCGTGTGTTACACATTAGATGATAAAGTAGACTAAGCCTCCAAAATCGTATAAAATATGTCCCAAGAGAGGAAAGAGGAAAGCACCATTCAGTATGGAATTAAGGGAATGGGGAATTTATACACAATTGTGTCCCAGCACAGGATTCCATATGCATAGAAACCGCAAGGTTGAAAGTTCATAAAACAAGAAAAAAGTCGGAGAAGAAAGTAATACGTACTAAAATAGGACAACTGTGAACCGAAAAGAGATCGTCCGCAGCAATAAAAAAATTAAAAACAAAAAGGCCTACCTACCTAACCCAATAGCTTAGGATCTCACTTATTCCCAAGGAAACGCTATTCGGTCATGTTACAAAATATCAGACATCAGTTAGTTCGTAAACAGACATGTAACGAAGGTCACGTTTTCGTGTTGTCCTGAATTGACCCAAGATTGTCATAGCGACCATGCAGCAAGCATCCAGTCTAGACACCCACCCACGTTGGACCCGTGCGTGAAGCGACACGCATCAGAAGTTTAACGGCCTTATGTATGTCCTCCATACCCAGTCTAACTTTTTCGCCACTTGCATGCATGTTTTTCGCAGGCTAAGTGATTTAAGAGATTAAATTTCTTAGGCGGCGAAAAACATGCATGCAGGCGGCGAAAAAGTTAGACTGGGTAGGCAGGTTACCGTGTGATCCTCTTCTGAAAATGTTACGATACTAACAACGATCCACAAATAAAAACGATGTAAGAGACCTGGAGATCCGACTGGAGAGTGCATCATTCCATTATCAAGTTCCACAGGAACCGGGCTGAAAATACAAGAAACTATTATCGCCTTTGTAGATGTGAAGGTATCTGTTCATCTCCACTCGTGAAACTCGGTATTAAATACAAGAAACTATTATCGCCTTTGTAGATGTGAAGGTATCTGTTCATCTCCACTCGTGAAACTCGGTATTACGAAATAACGACGCTTCTATCCTATACCACTCCCATACTATTGGCCAGGATCTTGGGCCGATGATATGATTTCATCATATCCAGCGTCCAGAAATTTTTTTGTGCTATGGATTACATTAAATGTTGCGACTGGCCCTCGTATTCACTTCGAATCTCCAAGAACTGCGTCGGTCATCATATTTGAAGAGATATTCCATCGCGAGTTATCTACAGATGAAAAGTACGCAAACTCTACCAAGAATCTTCTAGAAGCCCGACATCTGAACAAGACTCTACGATTCAGCCATCGTACCGACCATGTTACGGCGTCGTTTCTACATCGAATGCCCGAGATGCCAGCTACTACCATTCAAGTTATCCTTAATATGTAATTCTTCTATTTATAGGAATATTTCTTATATTTTAGTAAGTATTTCATCATGGGAACTTATATAAGGATTATTGATTCAATTAGGCATAATTCCATATACGTTAGGATGATTTTCATATCCCTATAGAACGAGGTTTAATCGAAGTTCCAGCCCTTGCGGGGTGGCTGCGCATAGCAAGCGACGCCGAGGGAGCTGAGGCAGGCAGTTAGGCTGGCTGCTCCACAGAAGCAACATCTGTGTCGTTTCAATCCTTTTTAGCCGCGCCCTTCGGGTGCCGGCACTGGTATTACAAACATAATATCAAAGAACTATCGTCGTGAAGTGATTTCAACATGTGGAATACTTTTATCAACGTAAGCCAGCTTTATTGACTGAGAATATCAACAGTCAAGCGTCTACCGCTACACCGAACGTACCAGACTGGCATTCCACCATCTCGACATCCGAGGGACTTCACATCTCTCTCTATAAGATGAGTTCTCATTTCATAATTGGCTTCGCATTGTTAACTTAACCCAATGTCCTCAGGTCGTAGGTCAATGTAGGTCTATTTCAATACAGCAAGCGATATCTTGTATTAGTACCATTGTGTAAAAGGAACAATTATTCATTAGGATTGTAATGCGCGTTTAATTGATTCTTATAATTAAATCTACATCTTGATTACAAGTGCATCAATACCTGTGTTCTGGAAAGTTGAGAAAAGACATAAAAGGCATGGAAAAGCGTTACCTAAAATAAATCAATCATCCATATGATATTATCAATTTTCAATTGCCCAAATATCGGGCTGGTGGCAGCGTAGCAGTAGCTACCATTAAATCAAAATCATGGCGAGGACATAAGTCACGCCTTATTTATAAAATAAATTAAAGTGATATACTCCGCATATCACGACGAACGAAATAAAGTGCAATCTAAATTGAACATCTCAGCAGAGGATCCACGCAATTCACAACGAAATGCTGACAGAGAAAAGGATCACAACACCGATATTTATATTCAAATTTCCTTTTTTACGAACTTAGAAATTGTGCTCACTTGCAAAAATTACAAGCAAAATTTTTTGAAGAATTTTGTTTAGTAACTTTAGAGAGGTTTCTCGTTAGATATTTCACATATTATTTTCACAATCATTCGTTTGTATCGTTTAACTTCGGCCACTCAGAGTAGGCGGAGGCTTCCCTCACTTCAGTCATTTGAGACAGGCAGTTGGGCTTGGGCCGGCGATTTCAGAAGAGCAGCAGTTCACTTCAGCGTCTCCGGCCTGAGCGACCTGGAGTACTATTTCCTTAAATACGAATACGCCTTGAATATCACTAACGACAAATTATAACCTTCACTGTACCATAAATCACTTATTGATAACGCCAAACGTTTCATCGCCACTTGTGATCTCTGACTGACGTGTGAAGTTTCATATCCATCATGAATACTGATCGTGCTCGCGTATACTTGGCGCGGTGGCTTCACCACGTGGAACTCATATGCCAACCGAGTGCTTCAGCGCCGAGTTAAGTGTTCCCAACAATATAGCATGTCCGGTAATTCCTCATTTTAAACCCTCCATCTATATTGTCTTCAGGCGACGACCTTCTTATACAGCGCAATGCAGAATAGTGTTGCATTACCCATTTCTATATTTAGGGAATGGACAAAGAACCCATGTCCGAGAGATCCCTCATTCTCAAACCCTACATGTATATTGTCTTCAGCCGACGACTTTCTTATGCAGCGTAATTAATATTGTTTCATTACCCATTTTTATTTAGTGAAGGGAAGAAGGTACAGAAAATGGAGGTGTGAAAATCGAGAACATCAACAATGAAATGATTACCAGAGTATATAAAGCTATCATCGTGATTTTATTACGTCTCACATCCTTGATTGTAGTTGAAGGATTACTTTTGTTCTTATAACTTTATCAAGGCACGCTTACCATTACTAAGCACCAACTTTCCCGTTGTTTTTACTCACTGAATTTATAACATTGATTCTCTTGCTCACTGAACTTATTATAATGATTCTCTTACTCACTGAACTTATATAAATTCTCATTGAAAAACAGTTTCTTTAACACGGGGTGACTGCTATCGTTTGAGTAAACCTTCAAAATAGAAAAAATTTATTACTTAAGCAGGACGAGAATATTACGTACCACACATTCAAATAAAGAAAGCTTGTGTTCCACAAGCTGTTTGATTGATAATCTGACATAAGAGATCATGTTTGGATAATGTAGATATTGAAAAGATTAAGCATAAAAGGAAGAGAGATCTGAAGTTTCGTCAATGGTTGCTTACAAAAGAGTTATAAAAATTTCTAAACGAATATTGAGATTAGATTAGATTATTCGTTAGTTTAAGCCTCCCTATCCGCTACAAAGGCGATCCAAAGAGAGGAAGGAAGAAGGCACCATTTNGGACAGCAGTGAACCGAAAAAAGATGGTCCGTAACAGAACAAAAACCTATGTTATTTCAACAAAAGGAAGCCTACCTGCTTAGCTCGGGCCCTCACATAGTCCCCCTGGGAGCGCTAATTCCCATAGATACAATAGTTGTATCCCTCTGAGGGGAAACGAATATTGAGATCCAACAACAAATTCTAAGATTCTTCAATTGCTTTCTCAAACAAAGCATCACAAATACTGTGCGGTGTAGACTTTCAGCTTGAATGAATTTGATATTTTCTTATTGATGCAGTCATGGGACTGCGCCTACGAGTTTAATTAGCTCTCGATGTTTTAAAACAGAGTATTTTAAAATAGCTCTAACACACGAGCAAGCGAGCAGGTTGTGAATACTACATTTGGTAAGTACGAACAAAAAAGGTTCTTACTCAGAATTTGATGTTGGTTTGCTATTAAAGTTTGAGACTCTGTGACCAGCTAGTCATATTAAATCCTTATTAAAGTTATTTCACGCTTCTATCGTCCCATCGCAGGTGAAGCACTGCCAATCACTGGGAAAACCTGCGAAGTCGTTAATGAATTCAACCACAATCGTATTTCAAGTCCTACACCTGGTCCAAGTTTCTTGCCTTAAGCGCTGTTTCATTCCATGTTTACTCGCTCAAACGAAGACATTCAACATGACACGAAACAATTTACACATCTGCTAAATACCTCTCATGATTTCTATATCTGTATTCTTAACTCATCACTTATCCCATCTAACGTATATGAACTAAATTTGAAAATGTACGGTCATTTTTGCTTCTCAAGCCCAGTGGGATTTGATCTACACTCAAGATAAAAACATCCACAATTTATTACTATAATAGATATGCTTCAACATGTTTAATACTGCGTTAGAAGATCTAAAACAGCAAAATTGTCAAATTCGCAGGTTACAGTTGGAGAAGAACATTTATCAGCTCTTGAATGTTGGCAGAAATCAAACGTGAACTTTACTATTTTCAGCTAATATATGATCGCCGCGCATGTACAAGAAGGAACCTGAAAGTAGAATTTCGAGTTTTATGTGATATTAATGCTCAATATTACACCGCACAAAATATTTTTAAAAGAAAAACCTATATAAGTGAGCTCTAGTGTTAACACCAACGAAGACATGAAATGTTGGCTTGTCTAACAAAATCTTAATTGCATACATTCAAAAATAATAACGAATATTCAAAAATAGTTTCATTTAAGATAAATCACGAGCTGTGAATTCGCAACTTACGCATTCATGGAAGCATGTTAATAACGTTTCCAGTCGAGATGAATCACAAGTAAAACAGAAAGTAAGAACTTGCAACTCATAATCGTGGTTGTCACATCAAGATCATTTTCAGCAAAATGAATCCTGTGACGTGTGAAAGAATATGACACTCATACATTCATGGCAGGAATTCCCAGAAAGCAAGCAAGCAACAATCATTTTCCAAACTATTTCTTCTATCATTTGTTTCGACTATTGATATGGGCATTACGAAACCGATGTGCGTCAACTAAAGATCCTTACGCTAAGATATTTTAAAAACCAATGACGTGTTTTGGTACCATCTCTATTAGAAACAAACTGGTTTTCTTTATTTATTTATTTGTTTTTTTTTTTATTTATTTCTTCTTTCTTTCGAAGACGAGCCTGCCAAGAGCGCGGAGCAGGCAACAGAGCGCTTCTGAGAGCGTGAGGGACAGCGCGCCCCTGTCTCGCACGCGGCCACAAATCACGACAGCGACGCGGCCATTAGCATCCATGATGAGCAGCACATCGTGATAGATAGGCTTCATAACACACCGTCGTGATCACAAGAAAATCTGAGAACGATGCGACTCGCATGAAGCACATTATGCGATTCATAACTGATCATGAAAGCTCTCTTAACAGGGCGTTAATACAATGTTTCGATGCAGTAATTTATCGTGTACAGCAAAACGCCTGGATCACGTAAGACCGCTCCTATAGCAAGGGGTTTCTATTGGTCCTTCTTAACAGAAAGGTTCCAGAAAGTATTTTAGCCTTTGCGCGCAATTCTTCAAGACAACTCGTACGAGTGGAGGTGTGCTCGTACTGTGGTAATAAAAATAAAACGAACAGGAATGGCAGCAAGCAAGAAGTAAATTAAAATTTGTAAGAACTAGCCAAAGAAAAACAACAGAACATAATTCAAAAGAATCCCTCACCCGTACTATGAATCAAAATTCAATCATTCGTTTTCATTGCACGATCTTCTAATCAATTTCAACTAAACTCACATACATAGGATAACGAATTGAGGCAGGGCTTCGAAATGTTGGAGATATAAATGCAAGAGTCCTACAGGACAATTAAGTTTTTCTGCTATGCAACTCAGTAGCTTTGTAAAGTTTCAAATCTGAACCTTTAATGTCATCAACTACAAATGAACGCGTAAAGAGAGACATTGTGTAGTCCTCATTAAAATTCTGACCACTGACGTACCTAAACAACATGAAGAGTGTTTCCCGTAATTGGTCTAAAAAAATTCAAAGCCACCATTTTTAGAAAAAGTGAATGACTTTTCTCATAGAAACTACAGTTGACGACAATCTAAATTAAAAACACTATGACGAAGGTTACAATTGAGTAATTTAACGTAGCAGTTACATAAATAGTCTGGATATTAATAGCAGTAAGTAGCAGAAGCTTTAAACCATCACCTGCGATTCAGTAGGACGCAAACAAAACTTACGGCTACCTTCAGCATAGAGCGACCCGCATTCATTCAGCATATTAATGCTGCTACGCGTCAACTTGACTTGACAGTGAACGCATCATAATGAGCGCATGCACGCCTAAACGAAGCGCTCAAAAACGTCTCACCCCATCCCAGGGAATGTCACTGAATATGCATGCATCTTTCGCAAAGCACCATGAAGAAGGCGTAAAGTAAAAAGCGTATCGCAGAACTGTCAGAGCCCACAAGCGCAGTGAGCTGAGAAAGGAGCCGCTTGCTGGCATCGTTAGAAGTAGACGCTGAGAGAAGCGTAGGCGGGTCAGAGGGTTCGGCGGAGAAAGCCAAGGCGCTCGTAGATGAGTTTGGGTCGTTCATAAATTAGCGGCAGATAAGAGCTTGACAGCTGTTAATGGTACCCTCCAGCACAACCTGACAACTGACACTGCCCAATAAAGCCAAACAAGGCAGCGAAGAGCAACGACGCACTCATAAATAATCAGGTAGGAATGAGGGGAGTATCATCACCAGGTAGCGCATACCTTTCTCATGTTCAAAATGCTTCTCTAATTGAAGCATAGTTAAGATTTTAAGGCGGGGACCAATGAGTTGTTTAGGACACATTTATGCTGAATAAAACATGAACAGAATTCTAGCCAAATTTATCTAAGTAAAAAACATGTCTTTAAGACAGAAAACACATCTTTAAGAAGCCGGCATAATAAGGAGCATAAACGTTAACTATTACATCTTGAATTATATTCATTTCTATAAAAAAATTGGAAACTAAATGGATACTCACGAGTCGCCAGCATCTTGCATCGACAAGGCTTACCTGAAAGAAAAAAAATAATAATTAAAATTAAAATCGTAAGATATGTAGCGAGGCGCAATAGCGCTTATGAAATAATGAACACCTATAACCCACTCGTCGTATCTCTACTTTTCATATACTCATTGATCGGATACCAAATTAGAATGAACAAATATAGTCTAGTCAGACTTAACGCAAAGCTTAACCCACATTTCAAGAAAATTAATTGTTGGAGTACACAAAAATTAAAGAGCGCATTAAAGTTTCACCATAGCACCAGGGACATAACTAAAGCATCGAAGAGCTGTATTGCAAGTAACTGCTATTATCTCCACGAGATAGGGAAAAAAGATCATTTCAGTCAATTCTTCTTCGGCCGGGAAATGAAGACCAAAATTTTCCACGCTTCAACATTTATCATCAATTTCCACGTTTGAGAATAGAAAAGAATATGGGAACAGAAACGAGCAAAGTAGCCAAACCTCGCGTTGTCACCAAGTCCCGCGCCGTCAGACACCAATAACACACAATTTGAAGACCATATCCCTATTAACGCGGCTGTTACATAAAGTGTGGCCCCATGATTTGACCGTTTTCTTCGCATCATTTGTAATATTCGAGCCAAGATCAACTGTCTTTTGCGCCATGTTGAGGCTATATCCGATAAGGCACAACCAATGGTACCGTAAATATCGCATGAAGAAATGCTGTTTCAGAGAATGCCTTCAGAATTAAGCATATAGTTTTTCTCATATTTCCTTGGAAGTTCGTTTAACTCTGGTTCTTTAGATTACTAAGGAAGTGCTAACCCATCAATGGTCAAGGCAATTTTTGAACATATTCACCGAGCTAATCGAGACAGTATTTTATGGGAGCTTGTTTTAGATTCAGACGATTTTACACAGAAAAAAATTGGGGACTGGGCTACCTTAAAATTTTTCTGAATAATTTCACGCTGTTATTTCTATTTCGCGTTCAATGTTGAAAAGCCCTTCTAAAAGCCATGAAATTACTTGAACTATTAAGTGACGTCGCTATTTTGTTCATTTCTGCTTGGCACAGGCATTACAACTTACTGAAAATTCAAAGCACCAAGAAATGAAAGATGTCTATGCTAACCAGAACCCCAATAAACGCGAGACTGGATACTGCAAAGGATTTTCACTCAATCCTAAACTAGAACGCTTCATTTCATTTCTTCTCTAAGCTCACGGACGGCTCGAGAGACACCAAGTCCCTACAAAACACCTGGCAAAAAGTGCCTGGGAGGAAACAAACATGAAATATACTGGTATTTCTAGCAGGCATTTGACCAGGGTTAACAATACATAATTAAAGGTAGCGTCCTTCAGTCATGGTGAGCAGCAGTAGAAGCCACCAGCAGCAGGTCCGCGCTGCAACAGGTGATCGCGGCCAGAGAGCATCATAGAAAATGTCGCTAGAGGACGCCAGCTGCACTAACTATTTTACTCATCACCGTTGACGAGACATTCAACTATGCAAGTGAACTTACGGTAGTTCACATGAATCTCAACATTCATCTCAAATTTATTCCCTATATCAAAATTTAACATTGACGGAGTAATAGCATAATTTAGGACGCGTATATTTTTATTCCGATTATAATATCCATGAAGTCGTAGTTTGCGACTACCTTTACCCGCATTACAATCCCCTTTGTGACTAGCGGTGGGTCCAACAAGAAATACAATTACTTAAAATTTCAAGCTTCCACTTACAAACACTAGTCGCTCGGGTAAACTTAGAAATATACAGCATAAATTTGATTAATATTACAATCAATTGGCTGCTTATTTTTATTAGAATAATAAGATGCATGTCTAATTCACAATAAATATTAATTAGCATCACTCCTCCGGCCTTCTCTCAAGATCAGTGCTAACAAGTCTCAAATTAACTCGAACTAACTTCCATGCTCGAAGTGTTAGTACCCAGGTATATGGCTTGGATTAATCAGAAGAGAAATTTTTCACCGAACTTCAATTACACGCCTGAATTACGATCTATAATATCTAAAACTTTTTATTGGTCAAAATATTTAGTTCTTAACACGTTGACTGCGAAGTGGTACATATGTGTACCACTAGGTAAATTGTTCATTTACGTACCAGAATATACAAATAACATTTCAACTATTTTGCAATCTGTTCTGAAGTAGATTTCAGAGTAAAAGGTAACACATTATGATTCAATTGTACTTTTTACACCTTTAAAAAAGGTTAAAAATGTATTCGAGCAGAAAAGCCGATTTTTCAAAACGACTTCTTCTAGCCTAACCAAACTGACCATAAGCAACCGCACAATCGTAGTCAACGTGTTAATCAGTAGTTCAGTATTTCTAGCTATTTTCAGACATTCAGTTTCCTATTCCGAACGCAATTTTCAAATCACTATCGTTATATACTTTCACATGGCGTAGTTCTACGTTGAATTCTATACCAATTTTATCGTAAACAAGGGAATGTTAAAACATGAACGCCTAATATATTGGCACTACCCAAGAAAAAACCATTACCTCGTTTTCATTCCGGTCATAGAGATGGTTAAAATTCACAGTTGTCTCAAAAAGTTCATACATTTTTTTAGGCAGCCAAAAAAAAACTATCTTACGCTTCGATCTCCCTCACGTTCTCGCTTTAATAAAATTCAAGAAACTAATGACGACGTAGTGTACGTAAACCACGCTTGGCCCGATGTTCAACACACCTCGCACATAGAAAAAGCAAGATCAAAAGAAGTTTATGTAACAAAATGAAAGTTGACGAAGATAGCAATAGGTATCAAAAAAAGAACAGCAGTGAACCGAAAAAAAGATTGTCCGCAACAAAATAAAAAACTTGTTCTATCCCAACAAAAAGAACCCCTACGTAACCTTAACTTCAGGACCTCGTAGATTAGATTATTGCTTAGTTTAAGCCTCCCTATCCTCAACAAAAGAGATCCAAAGAGAGGAAGGCACCATTTAGTATGGAGTTAAGGGAACGTGGAATCTATGCAGAAAAGGCACAGAAACAGTAAGATGAGAAAGAAGTTCATGAAACAAGATCAAAGTTGAAAAAGAAAGTAGTAGGTGTTGAAAAAACAGGACAGTAGTGAACCGAAAAAAAGTTGGTCCATAACAAAACAAAAACCTATGTTATTTTAACACAAAGAAAGCCTACCTAACCTTTAGCTCGGGCCCTCACATTGCCCCCCTGGGAGCGCTAATTCCCATAGATACAATAGTTGTATCCCCCTGAGGGGTCAGGACCTCGGATCTTCTCTCAGAGATCGCTAACCGCCGCAGATACTGCACGTACAAAAGTTGTATTCCGCTCACGGAGACAGCAGGGATAGTCGGTGATCCAGTAAGCCACATGCTTGAAGTGACCAAGAGAGCCACTTCTAGCCTGTGCATGAGGAGTAGCCCGCCACACTTCCTTCTGTACAAAACCACAAAAATTGAAGCTCGGGAGCACCAAAGAAGACGACTGTTTGCATGTTTTTAACCAAGAAGTAATTTGAGATCCAGTTTTAACAGATGTTAGCCAGCATAACAAACTCGCGGTTCATTAAAAACGTCGCTGGAGCAACAATTCGATACCAGTCGCGGAATGATTTGAAAATACCAGCTCGACAAAACGCTAAAAAGCTCCTGCTCATCGAGGCTATAAGGAAATGCAATGTTTTTTCTAGAGAATGAAATGATTGGACATTAGAGAAATGGTTCAAGGATGTTCAAAAACGATTGCACTTTCAGGTTGGTCAGAGGAAACTTCAAGGTCATTTGTCGTCCCAGTAACCAGTCCAGATACAACCCGTAGTGAACTTGAAACAGCGAAACACCCCTGCAGTGCGATGGTGTGGGATGCCTCTATTAGTACCAAGGACAGACATCGACATAATTTTCTCCATTTAAAATAAATCTAATGAGAAGGGATGTCCGTTGTTAAGAGTGCTTCTATTCGAAAATTCATATCGTTTAGCATATATATATTTTATTTTCGGCCACTGTATTTTGCTCGAGAGCCATTAGATGGACTAGTAAAATTGCATAAACTGACTTCGAAAGATAACTCCCTAATTTAAAATAGTACTTCATTCAGCTTACGAAGCGAATCCAAGAAACATGAAACTAAAACAGGTTTTCATGAAATACTGATCACAACACTCACAAAATTAATGCAATTTAAACATTTCGAAAGAAAAAATACAGTGATATCCTTTAGATATCTCATCCCAACAACAACAGAACAAATGAGGCAGACGATAAACATTTAATTTCGATCCCATTTATCATACTGGTCAGGCCTCAAAACCAGAAGACAGCGAGCTCGAACAAGCGCAGGACATGCACTGATACCAACGAGAAGTAAACACGAGAAGTGTGTCGGCTCCAGAGTGGCGATACCGCCGATAAGTAAACAGGAATTAACGCGTGATATTTAGATGCACACCTGGGGCAACTTGACGCACGTATGTACAAGAAAGGTGAACCAGGCTCTTCTCCAATGCTTTCTCTCGCAGACCAGCACGTGCTACCACAGCTCCCCATCGCAGGGACAGCACCGAACGCTTTTTTAGCGACCGAACTGAAGGTGGACATGGAGTCGGCGAGGGGAGGGGCAACGCTCTTCAATAAACCATTTAAGCCCTTTATATGTTGAGCAATTTACCTTAGCTCACAGTTTTTACGGGTAGGAGTAAAGGGGTAGCAAGCTATGCTGTTCATTCCAGAAAATATGGATCACCCACAGTTCATAGTTCACTTTCCCGACGTTAAGGACTAGGAGCTAAACACCTGCGAAAAAGTAAGGCGTTCTTCTACAGGGACACAACTCAGGCAACGTAAAAGTTTGCACGCGATACTTAGCGTACATTCGCAGCGTAACTCTCACAATTGAATGGTGTATTTTAGTATTATTTATTAGGTTGTTGTAACTCAAGTGATGGTCAAAAACGGTGATTAGTTAAGCATGACACGCTTTTATTCAAAATGAGGTTATGATAGATATTATCTAAAATAATAACCGCAAAAGAAAGTAACAACTGGAGACTGATTCACAGCCGCAAAAATTAATGTTAATTCACGACAAAAGAAACATTCAATTTAAGCACTTTTCATAAGAAAGCGCGAATCTAAAAATTGAAGTTATTTTCAAGCTACTGCAGCAAGTGATTTAGTTGTGAAACAATTAGGCCAGTTGAAAAATGCATTCATACAACGTAATTCCTATTCTGACATGTAAAAGAAGTATAGAAGAACACTTCATGTCAAACGTGCAACTGTGCCAAACTGGATTTGCAATAAGAACAATAAACCCAAAATACAGTAGTTGCCTAATTACAAAATACTCGTAACAAACAGCGCTCCCAGTACGTCTAAGATGAAAAGTATGGGAGCACAGCACCTTCGCTCACGGACGACAGACGAGCACTATCGTCTAACGAGAGAGATGCACGCTGCGATTCCCTTATCTGTTGATATGAAAGCAATCGCTGCCGTAGCCAATGGCGCTTACTATCGAACGCATTTATACATTTATTGATTTATTGAAAACACTTATGGCGCGACAGCAAAGTACATAAGTTTGCCTGCGAAGTGTGTAATTTCACGGTCAAACTGGCACACCTCATCTAAAAAATAACAGGTCTGACTGGCAACAGGAGCGAGCTTTCAATTTTATGAACGTGTTTCTTCCGTACAATTGTACCGTGCATAACAGCACATATTCATGACCTCAATATGCATTGATGTTGTCGGTGCATGTTTAGTAAAATAAGACCAATACTCTAATATAGAAATAAAATGTCAGCCTATGACGTAAAATGAGAGACCTGAAATAAAGAAAGGTTTCAGATAAAGAGATAGATTCTACTGAGCTTGGAACAGGCCAGTATAAATCGTTTTCATGGCTAGGATATTGGCGTCAGTCAAAGCACAATATCGGTTAAGTAATGGAATGAACTAGCCACAGACGAACGAGCAAACACATACAGGTCAATAAAAGACAATTTCTCTTACAATCCAAGACAGCAACCAACACGTCAAAAATTTAGGAACAACACAAAGGGTACAGTGCTATCGGTCTTTAACCACAATTTCTTTATCAGCACATTCGCAAACTTCCCATTGCAGTACAATGTAGGTACTATGAAGACTATGAAATGTCAGACGTAAGGTTGTTGATTACTTTTTTATGTAGTAGTGGAGAATTACACTCAGAGTTTGAAAACAATCTTCTTCAAATAAATGTGACACCCAAGGTAAAAATCAATTTAGTTTTATTAGAAGCGAAACGACTTGTGACAATTCAACAACTTTCACAATTAAAATTATTGCAAAAAAACACATAACATATCAATACAAAACCGCAACATAAAATGATCTCCTCTCGTACACAAGGAACACCAACACAATAGCGACCAAAACAACGCAAGCGACTCACCGGTAATAGGAAGAGTCAGGCAAGTAATCGTAGTACTCAGAGGTTGAAAACGGCACGCAGCTGCATGCACGTCGCATTCTAAAGCCGGCCATGACAGCTTTGTTATTGATGTAGTTACATCAGTGGAGCACCATCAGCGCGGCGGTCACACACAGAGGAACAGAACTCACATCACTGCACTCAGTAACGACCTAGCTGCTCACGAGGTCAAAACTTTCAACGTACGGCACTAGCAAATCGTGAACATTGCACGCACTTGCTTTCTTTTCCTAAAAGAAATCGAAACAGGAATATCTTGATAAGAGCGAAATAACAAAAGGAATCAAAAGAAAAACAGAAAATCATTTGTTCTTTCACATCACTTCAATAATACACCGTATAACAAAGATATTCGTTATCAAAGTCAGATATTGTACCCATAAGCAATCACCTGTAAGGTGTAGAAAAACATAACGAATAATATGAGCACTATAGAGAACAAAAGACAAATAATTGTTTAAAATTGTAAAGAAACACGAAACAACGCGAGTCACAAAACTGAAACAAAATGTGTGTTTTACAAGTGATTCGGATTCAACTTCTGATGTCATGGTCACTAGGCCAAGGGACCTTTGATTTATAAAACAGAACCTTGGTAAATCCAGCACCAAATTCCCACAAGCCAAAATAAGGGCAACTTTTTTCACTGAAACTTTTTAGTACGCTGTTACCACATAAAGTAATCGGTTACGAGAATCACTTCAGCGGAAAATTGCAAACGCTCTAGAGAAACAACTTCACGCAAAAGAAATCCAGCAGCATTATAGTGCTTCTCACTAAGTTTCGTCCGTTAGAGCTCGAAACAGTAGCAAACGTGCATCGGAGGTACTTCAGCGAGACCAAACGTTAAATTTGAAGGAAGAAATAGGTGAACATTCTCATAATGAGGTGACTTTAAAAAGATTTTCTGTCAAACCAATGCCTTGGCGCAGTAAAAACAACCGCAAGAAATAAACATTGCTGAATTTGCAGTTTGCCAAAGATGCGAATAAGCACTTTTAGGAACTGAAAAGTAATTTGAAACGAGAGAACGAGAATGAAGACGTTAGTATAAAATTTCGGCTGCACAGAACGCTAGCTTTCCCATTTCAGGAGAGAAAAATCGGTAAATAAAGGAAAAGGCTTGATAATTAAACCAGGGGCATTCTCCAATACAAAATATTACAGAGTCTTCCATAAGAAGCAAGTGGTATTATGTATTGACACACACCTATTTTACAAGATACCTTGACGACGACATGGTCTTTTCAGGTAGAGATCTAGAATCTCACATATCCTTCGAGAAAAAATGAGTTCCCAGAGTACGTAGAATGCCATCCACTCACCTAAAAATGCAGTGAGAGGAGCGACAGGGAAACAAACGCTTTACTGGAATAGAAATTTACTGCTCGCACACGACGGTGACTTCTCCGAAAAGAGGCACGGGAACGATACATAAAGCCTTATCGCATAAAACAAAATTAAAATAAGCTTCGGTGAGTGTAACTGAACCTGACTTCTACGGCTAAGGGTACCTCAGACGCTTGTTGCATTTCTCTAGGATGCTTTAACTTTGCACATTTCGATTTTTGAGAAAGCTCGTGTATGCATCCCTCACATTCATCGGGTAGCGAGCGAGCTAAATGTCCCAAAAATGTGCTGTCCAATAATCCTCTCATAGATCCCCTCTGAAGTTATTAAGTAACAGTAACTAGGATAGCCCTTTTATGCAGCATAGCTACGTCACTGAATAAACACATGCGCTAACTACAAGCAAATACTTTCAAAGATGGAGACTGAAAGCCGTGTGTTTTTGAAAATCTGAAAAGTGTGCGTATAAATACTAATCGAAGACCTGACTGACTGCTGTTAAATAACTCATTAAGGGCTGGACTAGCCAGACCCAAGAGTAGCTCTCAAGTCTGAAAAAATTTAGGAGGAAAAATAACTGATCGTATTATGAACTATGACAGTGACTATCCAGTTACATCTTAGGAAACTCACTGGATAAACACACAATTTTAACACGTTGACTGCAATGGGTTAAACTGAAGTTCAATATTTAACTCAAGTTTGAAGTCAAAAGTTGCAAGAAATTTTACGCATACCAAACATTAACTGGGTCCATTAAATACCATTAACTTTAAAAGATTGCTAAAAAAATTTCGTACGACCTATCGATGGGTCGTTTCGCAGCTGGAAGAACTTAAGCACAACCTATCAGGGGGTTCAAGCTGTTCAAGCATCGCGTTAATTTAAGACCTAGCACCCACACATCATCACAACCAGCCTCGTACTGCAGAATCCGCCGCAGGTAGCCCCTCTATGTCTCACTGAGAATCACCTCGTCCTCTAGTTACGGATACACACAACTATCATACCTAAATTGCGGAGCACCTCAAGAATCCTACTAGGATCGCTTACAGCCTTCAAGATATGTTGAAAGCTAATCCCTTTCACCGCACGCCACAGGTAGATAAGATACCCCGAAACGGAGAACGCACTTCCCTATTGCACGTAGGGCTTCTGTTTGAAAGTAAAGTCGCGTCCACTTTTAACTGCAACAGAGGTATCAGAATCAATAAATTCCCACTGTCAACCGTTCATTAGACCAAAACAATCAACTGCATGAAATTTATGATACACATTCAAGTAGATTAGATTGTTAGTTTACACCTCCCTAACCACAACAAAGTTGTTCCAAAGAGAGGAAGGAGGACGGCACCATTTAGTATGGACTGAAGTAAATGCAGAATCTTTGCACAAGATGCATAAAAACAGTATAAAAGTTGAAGAAGACAGTAGTAGGTGCTGAAAAACAGGACAGCAGTAAACCGAAAAAAGGTGGTCCTTAACAAAAAACATATTTAATTTCAACATATAGAAGGCCTATTTAACTTCAGCTCGGGATCTTACCTCACATTTTTCCCATTAGAGAGCTAATTCCCACTGATACACACAACAGCAGAATCCCCCTGAGGGGATATTCAAGTGGCACGGTAAACTGCAAACTTTCAAGAGCTGCACTGACGAATGACGAGCCTAGGCAAAGGAGATCAAGAGTTTTGTGAGAAGAGCACACAGCGCGATCAGAAGCACCGCCTCGACATGATAACACGGCTTCTCAGGCAGATAAGGGCAATGACAACAGAAATACACCTCATGCAGTCAATCTTCTGCGCTGTTCAGAGCATGCACAGCATGAGAAGACCAACGAGAGGAAACATAAAAAAATAGTTTATATAAAAATTAAATGCAAAAAACATGCATAGTTGCACGCACGTGAGAAGACGATGTGAAGTGTTTCAGCGGGAGTAAACGAACGCTTCAGCTCGGAATATTACACTTCATTTGCCATCACGACGCAAAACCAAAATACCAGAAGTGGAAGAAAAGCGTGTGCATCAGAAGAGGATTCATTATCTATTCCGGGACGCACAGAGTCCAATGCCGCAGGATTTCAACCCCGCCCACCCCTCTCCCCCCACCTCCGAGCAGCTACAGCATTGTTAGGTTAAGGTAATTTAGGTTAGGTAAGTTAACTTAAGTTAGGTTTAGTAGGTTAGGTTAGGTTAGGTTGGGTTAGGGTAGGCCAAGTTCAGTTAGTTAGAGAATCCCTGTTTTTGAGTGCCGAGATGGAGGGTCGAATGGCCAAACACCAGCGGTCGTTGTCATAACTTATTACATTGATTTAATGCAGGTTAACTTTGGTATTCCGCTATAGTATCCACATAATAAGTACTTGTAGTGGTTATAATGCAGTGATCAATAATAACTGTAAAACGAACAGATAGGTTAATAAACCTAAGTAGTACTACATAGTTAAAAAATTGGCGCGAATGGCAACTTCATGTAGCAACTCGGAGGTGGAGGGAGAGGGGTGGGCGGGGTCGAAATCCTGCGGTATTGGACCCAGTGCTTCCGGGACACAAACGTATCTGTTCAAGGTAGAGCAGAAAATATTGCTAACCTATAGAAAAGCTGTTGCATAAGAGACATACATATAAAAGTTAAAAATTGCCCCCCTACTTACCGTTTTTTCAATCTTGCATTTCATAGGAATGTTCAAATAGTAGGTTTTGAAGATGAGCCTCGAGTACAAACAGATGACCTAAACGAGACACAGAAAGCTAGCTATACCTTAAACAAGTTTATAATACTGGCGTCAAATTTGTGGAGCGCCACCGGACCCACACACCTCCCTAACAATAACTTTAACTCATAAAATAGGAGTCACCTTAAAGAATCGGCAGAAAAAGGCAAGCAAGCAAAAATGATTCGGTGATGAAACGAAAAACGTTATTAAGCGCGTGCCACTCTCGTTGACCTCACAGAACTGAGCCGTCGAAGAAGTCTTGCTGCCTGAGATCAGGGTTTAAAACCTGGTTCAACTACAGTGTTTATCAACTGAACAGTTAGGAGATTGACACGAGGGTACGTGAGACTCGCACGCCTTGATTAAGAATTTGACACCTGCAGACCTCGGCAGGTTGTCTTTCATTAAATTTTTGAAACTCCAGAAAACATTGCTGCATGCTTGGGTAAGAACAGCAAATCTGCAGAGTACATGAGACATACAAGAACACGTCCATTTCGGCAGCAACAAACTGATCTCGTCAAAAACAGCGAAACGAACAGACTTATGAAAATTTAATACAGCACAATTCCACCGCAGTTCTGCATCAAATATCGCAATTACTTCATTCCACAAGTAATTGGACGATCAGAATAAGCATACCGTCAATCACTCACAATGAAGTCAACTTGGCACGGTCTGGGAAAAGAAACAAAACGTGGGTTCACACGTTGTATTCACGCCGATGAAGCAAGCGAGAGCAATGATGAAGGGAAGCGGGCAGCCCTTCAATCTTGGCACTTTACTACGGTGTTCTCGGTAACGCGCGCTCTTGTGGCAGACGAGTCAGTTTACTTAACTTCGTAGCAGTTCTCTTTTTGCCTATCAGTTCTTCTCTTGTGTTGACAAACACAGCTTCATCATCTGCAGGTCAACTAAGCTAAAGTATGGTATGAAAACCATCGGCTTTCCGAAAATAGGATAATGATAATTCACTGGTTTCTTTGTCTTGGTAGGTGTAAAAGCAGAGAATGAGAAGTCACAAAATCATAGTTTTGCCATGCTTACTAAGATACGAATTGACAGGAATCCAATTTAGTACAAATAAGTATGATAATAGAATTTAAATACGATTCAGCACTAACTTCAAAATAGAACATAGGTGCAGGTTAAACTCTAGTAAAAATGAAACGTGAACTTAAAAATACACGCAAATTTTTCCTAAAACGTACTAATGTTGTAGATTAGATGTTAGTTCAAGTCTCCCTAACCGACACATAGGCGTTCCCAAGAGAAGGAGGAGGAAGGCATCTTATAGTAAGGACTTAAAGGAAAAAAGAATCTATGCACACGGTACATAGAAACAGAAAGTTGAAAAAGAAGTTCATGAAACAAGATAAACGTTGAAGATGATAGTGGGTGCTGAAAAACAGGACAGCAGTGAACCGAAAAAGCTGGTCCTTAACGTAACAAAAAATATTTTATTTAAAAAAAGGCCTACCTAACTTGCAGATCGGGACCTCACATTTTCCCCTGAGAGTGCTAATTCCCATAGATACAATAGTTGTATCTCCCTGAGGGGAGATTGTGACCATTCTGCTCAGAATAAAATTGGCGACTTCGTATTCTATAATACACTCCAAAATAATGCTTAAGAAAGAATTTCAGAATATCTCATTAAACAATATGTTAGATTTTGACTAAAGACAATCTAACTCAATAAGACAATCTAAGAATTTAGTCTTATACATAGAACTTGGTACTATAAGCAAGCCAACGGCGTTCTATGAGGGACCTCGACACATCGCTATCAAAACGGCAATCTGTCCCCAATATTAGAGAGGCTTGGGATGCTACGAAGAGGCAGGCTAAATATTCTGGCACGGTTGTGAACATTCTTATCCCTCGCTCCACATTTCTCTTCAAGTTGAATAGATTAGATAAGTCGTAAGTTTTAGCCTCCCTACCCGCAGCAACAAATGCGATCCAAAGAGAGGAAGGAGGAATGCACCATTTAGTATGGAGTTAAGGAAACGCGGAATCTACGCAGAAAGGGCATAGAAACAGTAAGTTGGGAAAGAAGATTATGAAACAAGATCAAAGTTGAAGAAGGAAGTAGTAGGTGCTGAAAAACAGGACAGCAGTGAACCGAAAAAAGGTTGGTCCGTAACAAAACAAAATCCTATTCTACTGCAACAAAAAGAAAGCCTACCTAACCTTTAGCTCGGGCCCTCACATAGTCCCCCCTGGGAGCGCCAATTCCCATAGATACAATAGTTGTATCCCCCTGAGGGGAAAAAGTTGAATAGAGAAAAAATGAGACGACATACCGGGTGCAGGGTATACTAACATTTTTTTCTTAGATAGGTCAATGCTTAAGATAAGCTTGAACGCGAATGGATACATTTGCCATAATTTATTAGAGCCCGACATGTCGCGAAAGAAGGACAACAGCACAGCTCGTCATAGAACGAAGCGCCAATTCGAGCAAGGGCTCGAGATGGGGCAAGTTTATTGCCCCATCTGTAGGTGCATGACATGAGAAGGACAACATAAAAACACCGTATTCAAAACAACAAGACTATTTCGCAACAACAACAAAACGAATCGGAACAATTAAGGAGGGTCTAGTCAGAGCGACGGCACACATTGCAGAGAGCAAGTTTAGTGTGAAAATAATAGATTGAATGAAGGGATATTCGTCGATTGACTCTTCTAAATGTATTTCCTTTCTGTTTGAAACGAAAATATAATGAAGATAGTTGCAATCATAGATTTTCATACCAACTTTTTCACACTCAACGATTTCACATAAAAATTTTACGCAAATCATACGAATAAAGTAGATTGTTTATGAGACCATTGTAACTAATCGAATAAGGATTCGTTACAACTTTGAGCGTACACAATAACGAAGAACGGCAATGTACAAGATATAAAACAGTTCATGCTTGAGGTCAGTGGCACGACACGCACGCAGCCGCCTCGAGGAATAAATACGAACAGTGCACACAAAAACGAAATGAAAGACGAAGTGCACCAGTACAGCTGAACTCGCGAACGTCCACGGAGACAAAATTGCTAGATTAACGGGAGTGTCGTCGAAATACATCGAAAGCAAACTGACTCCTATTTACAAGTCGACGAAAAGAGACTAGTGAGATAGAATAGTGCCACAACCAAGGGGGATGCTGACATCTCTATACATCGCGTGATGAGCACACTCTTAATTTTAAACGGCATTTACCAAGGTCTTTCTCGTGGCATTTCGGATATCCGAAGTTGACCATTTACAAATAAAATATTGAGAGCGTAAAAAGTCTCTCTTCTTTCTTTCAAGTGCAATAACACGGTTTTGTAACAGTTTGTTTGGTTTTCATTAACTCAAGATAGTAGGAATTGTTGTTATTCTTTAATCAGTTGTCTCTTATTTCTATAATTTTGATTTGCCTTTAGAAAGCGGAAAACAAATTATTATTCAATTTCACATCACAGGAATGTCAAATTTGGATATTTTAAAGCTATTAAAAGCACAAAAATTAACTATCATGTTATGAACAAGTACAAAGAATTTGACACTGCTGAAAATCGTCCCTGAGTGGATGGATACTCCGTGAGAATTTCTTCGCAGGGATGAATAAAAATACCTTAAGAAAACTTCGTGTCTCTGTTGAAGGCATGACTGGGTAATTCAGGCTGAGGGATAGGAGGGGATCTTGAAAAATTTCCCTACTTTTCCCTCATTGTTTAAAAAAATACAGTTAAACTCTTTTAAAATTATTTTATTACGTATTTTTGTGAATACGAACTAGTTTCGTTCAACCCAAGACTTCCAGCGCACTCTGAAGAATCACTGATGGATGTGACACACTGCTGACTTTCAGAGCTATGACTCTACCTTCAGTTCCATACAACCAAGTTAGAATAGAACATCAACTGTTCTATTATGAAGGAAAGTCAATTAATAGAACAAAAAAAATATTCGTCGATTGACTCAACAAAGGATAAAGGCACCCGGTTGATTATAAGTTGTTTTAGTCTCCCTTACCACAACAAAGATGTTAACGGAGAAGAAAGATGAAGGCAACACTTAGCATGGAATTAAGAGAAAAAGGACGAAGGTACCAATTAGTATGGAGTTAAGAGAAGGATGAAGGCATCATTTAGTATAAAGTTAAGAGAAGAAGGATGAAAGCACTATTTAGCATCGAGTTAGAGAACACTGAATCACTGCAGAAAGTGTGTTTCCGCACAGGGTTCCGTGCGCATAGAAACAGTAAGTTGAGAACGAAGATTATGAAGAAAGATAACAGTTGAAGAAGAAAGTTAGACGTGCTGAAAAACACGACAGCAGTGAACCGAAAAAATAATCCTCTAACAAAACAAAAAACTTTTATTTCAACAAAAAAAAAGGCCTGCCTAACTTTCAGCTCAGGACCACACAATAAAGGCGCCAGTTTTACTCTAAAATCATTATTTAAAAACCTGAACATGAGCGCATCACATCAAAGAAACAAATAATCCAGCTAAATTAAGAATTGGAGAAATGCGCCCGAATTAAGGTGTGAGTGAGTGCTCAAGCAACAAAGGCAGCGCGTGCGGCGCAGGCATGCGGGGCGATGTCGGGCAGCCCATAATGCTGCCACCGCGACAGATTGCATTGCACGACGAGGTGCGCAAGCCAGCACAAAATCATCGCTGACGACACCGCGACCAAACAACGCTCGCTTCCACAGCACCTGACTCGTTCAGTGCCAGCTCTTGACATTGAAACGCGCCACACCAGAATTACACCTCACTATGGAGAATTTAGATAAAATACGAGAGCTACTTCGGTAAAAGTTGAAGTTTTTATTGCTTTTATTTTCGATAGTTCAAGGCTCTCTTATCCACAATAAAGACGATCGTTTGAGAATGGAGAGAAGGAACTATTTAGTGCGTATTGAAGAAGATCTATGCAAAAGTTGAGTTCCCACACAGGACACCCAGTGCACAGAAGCAACAAGTTGGAAAGGAAGGAGAAAAAACAGAAGAGACAGCGAAGAAGACATGAAATCCAAAAGAAGAAAAGTGAATAAAAAAGACAGAGTCCTGAATTCCCATCCACTCATAGCAGCGACAACCAAACAATTTGAAAGAAGCTACAGGGCATCGTACTGAATAATAAATGCAGCAAGGTTGAAGCCACTCTAAAACATGAAATTAAAGGAGCTAATTTAACGGCAGTAACCAGTGAAAGTGTTTTGGTAAAGGCAGCGAATATTTCGAAAAAACGAAGCTGAGAGGCACAAGTTTAGCGCTGATGAACATAGCGCACGAAATTTGCAAACGATACATTTCAGAAATTATGAGAAAAAAATGGCAATGGCTTTAAATTCAAAACTAAGCCCACAAGTTCGCACAAAAAATTGCTGATTTTGTTTGGATGGTTGAAAAAATTCTTAGAAAAGTCAAGTTCCTAGGAAAAATACCGCCCACGATAAGCCCGCGAACTCAAAAGACGATTAGGAATCCTTTACACCTTTCTGTGAAGTCAACCTGTTCTTGCTAAGGCAAACTGAT
Organism: Platorchestia sp. MABIK; assembly: GCA_014220935.1. NCBI lineage: Eukaryota > Metazoa > Arthropoda > Malacostraca > Amphipoda > Talitridae > Platorchestia > Platorchestia sp. MABIK. The sequence continues at coordinate 81,129 of JACJUY010002021.1, forward strand.
TTAGCATTCTTTTCTGTGCATTTTGACCCTGATTAACTCAGAACAGCAAACGGAGAATAAGAAATAAAAAAGAAACCAAAAAGAAAAAATTTTCTCCAAAAGGATATTCCTGGTTGTTGCGAGTTAAGATGATTGATTATAAATCAGTTTTAGCCTCCCTTTACCACATTAAAGATATTCAAAGAGAGGAAGGATGAAGGCACCACTTAGTATGGAGCTGATGGAACGTAGAATCTATGCACAAAGGGTGTTCCTGCAAAGTATCCAGTGTGCATCGAAACAGAAAGATAAAGAGGAAGGTTATAAAACACGATAAAAGTTGAAGAAGAAAGTCAGAGGTGCTGAAAAACCGGAAAGCAGTGAACCGAAAAAAGATAGTGCTTAACAAAACATAAAAAAATTATTCCAACAAAAAGAAGGCCTACCTAACTCTCAGCTCAGGACCACACAATTTTCTCCCTGGGAGCGTAAATTCCCCATAGATACAATAGTTGTATCCCTCTGCGAGTAGTCGAAGTTAAATGTTACAATGTTATTTTTACTGGATGCTCGTTACTTCTACAGGTAGGGTAAGACCAATTGCTTAAAGAATTATAGGGCCAATAACTTCCAGCTAACACGAATTTTTGATATAGCTAAAGTTATCATTTAGGTTACTTATCAAGATACCAGATTCATTGAGGAATTACCTGTCAAATTTCGGGGGGGATAAAAAACATTACCATTGTGTAAAATGTCAGTTTACATCTCAATGAGTAAACAGAACCTGCGCTTATTGTGTGCAGAAACATCATTGTCTGATGTATTTTGACGTTTCCCTCCACTTTTTGAAAGCTTGCTCAAGTCTCGAGTTTATTAAAAAATAGTTATCGTTAACAAGCGTAGATAATATGGAACATGAAAACTAAGAGACAAAACTGTGAGTCGATTTATTGTGTCCAAAAGAGTTTTCTAAATATTATTAAAGTTGACTACATACCTATTTAGAAGGAACAGATTAGATTACATTACAAATTAGTTTAAGGCTCCCTTACCATGAAAAAAGCGTTTCAAAGAAGAAAAGGCTGAAGGCATCATTTAAAATGTAATTAAGAGAACGACAATCTTAGCACAAAGGGTGACCCCACACTCTGTACATTGAAACAGCAAGACTGAAAGAAGTACCTGAAACATGATAAAAGTTGAAAAGAGAGTAATAGATGCTGAAAAAGACAGAAGTGAACCAAATAAGATGGTCTTGAACAATCAAAAAACCCATTCTATTTCAACAAAAGGGAAGCTTAGCAAGCCTCTAGATCAGTTCCAACACATACACTTCCTGGGAGCGATAATTTCCATTGATGCAATAATTGTATCCGGTAAAAGGCTCAGTCGAAACTAAGAATACGATGAAAAATAGGATATCTTTCGCTGGCTAGTCAAATAACACGCTCTGCATGTCCATTCTCCTAGAAATTTTCGGTTCTCAGTTATAAATTTTAGTGAGAAAAGATTAGCAACGTTGCTTAATCAATGAAGTGGACTCAGCTTAACCTTGTTTCGAATTTTACAATTTAGGAACATAATGTGATTCTTGGCATGAATTATAATTCCAACAACTTATTAACGCACTAGCGCTGTGCACCCCTTCCATACGACTGTATTATATGTTCTCAACCTTTCACACGCGTTCATTTTTCATGACCCGTCATAGAAGAACAATGTGAAGCATTCATAGGCAAGACTCAGCACGTCAGAAGTACCAGAACATACGTCAAAGAGCCCATAACCCCACAGCAGGCCAGGCATAAGTCAGACGACAGACAAGGTGCGTCTCACATGCGCATGTTTCTCGGTCGCCAGACCAGCTCCGCATTCGCTAAATTTGTCCATCATCTGGTGCGCTTTAGAGGAGCATTAACGAAAAAGTGGCACAGTGACAAAGTGCTTTATAAATGCTTGTAATGCTTCATTTATTTTTAAACCTAACTAATCTAATTATTACGTTCTTGCATTTTTCATTTTCCCTAAACACGTCACACTTACTTTCCAACACAAATAAAGAAGTTCAAGTAGAGCAATCGTTAACAACGGTATGACCTGGTGCGTCGTAACTTTTATATCAGATTAGATTAGATTATTAGTTAGTTTAAGCCTCCCTATCCTCAACAAATGAGATCCAAAGAGAGGAAGGAAGAAGGCACCATTTAGTATGGAGTCAAGGGAACGTGGAATCTATGCAGAAAGGGCACAGAAACAGTAAGATGAGAAAGAAGTTCATGAAACAAGATCAAAGTTGAAGAAGAAAGTAGTAGGTGTTGAAAAAACAGGACAGCAGTGAACCGAAAAAAAGTAGGTCCATAACAAAACAAAAACCTATGTTATTTCAACACAAAGAAAGCCTACCTAACCTTTAGCTCGGGCCCTCACATTGCCTCCCTGGGAGCGCTAATTCCCATTGATACAATAGTTGTATCCCCCTTAGGGGAACTTTTATATCATGTCGGATTACAACATCACCTGATTTCAGTCATAATGTTCAGGAGACTAAGTCGAGGCTCTGCAGGGCAATAAAACCGACGAAAGTGACCTTCAATTCATGCCTGCAAAATGTACAGAAAATCTTAAAATTTGAATAAGCAAGGCCAATTAACGTAAAGAGGTACTTGAGTAACATATCTCTTTATCAACAACCATGCAATGAAAGTAGGACCGAAGCATTAGATATAAACTGGACTACGATAGGTGAACAATTTCACTTGCATCCGGAGAGACAATGCTTCAGCCCATTCATAAGGTAACAGCACATTATTGGTGCTGTTTCTCCGCATTGCTTACTGAGCTCTCAAATTAGAAAAATGTCAAATTTAGACCTTAAAAGTTGCCACAATGACCAAAATTACGTAAGTTATTATGCGCCAAGGAGCATTTTTAAAACCCATAGGATTATTGCATGCTCGTCTAGTTCTTGAATGTGCGCTCTGTGGTGCGCAATGAACAATTCTTTGGAACTACATACAAAAGTAATTTACTGCAATAAGGGATTGCACTATGTTCTGTGAAGCACTCACCGGTTATTCAAAGGCAGACGCTCAGATATTCAGAATTACTTCCAACAACTTACACAGACCCACAGATTCAAGTCACAGATACAATACAACTTTTGTGGCTCAAAGAAGAGATCAGTCTAACAACCTATAACCAAACGAAGACACAGCAGAAGCGCAACTGCAGATGCACCTGAATTTGCTCCGCCAATGGGGAACCGTTCTTTATATCAATGATAACGTCTACTTCACCTTAGCCTTTATCGGCACTGATACGGGCAGCCAATTGACGATGGCTCAGACATGCTCATCATGAATTGTATCAGCGCAAAGAGTTTCCTCAATAGCCTTTTAATTAAGTTTAAGCTCGCTAGTTTGGTTGGTTTCAGACAAGGCAAGCTGACTTTGGCAACAAGAAGGGTTTTTAAAAGCATTTGATACAAAGTAAGACGGCCACTGAAATACCCCACCGAGCAGCACCAAGCCATTCGAAAACGAAGTCCAAAACCAACATCGTTGTACCGGATGCCAGTAGGAGCAAAATATAGACCTCTGATGAGCGGAAGGATCGTGTGTTATCTCAAAGTTAACATAGCTGACATATTTTCAGAGGAAAAGCCTACGAACTTGAATGCGTTTGCGAACACACGCCAATAACTCAATCGATAACCCTCATTTTAAATTTTCACTAAGAGTTGATAAATTTTTACGTCAGAATACCAGTTTAGTGCCTAATATTTCTCTCAATAAAATAGTAAAAAATACATTCATCACCGAAAGTCTCATAAAATTAATTGTACTTTTTCGCAAATACCCGCAAAAAAACATTATTTAACCTCCAATACTTAACAAGTAACACCGAACTTATTCGGCATTTAAATACTAACTATCATTACCATAACCGCCGCAACAAAACCGAGGCACTAGATTAAAATCAAATTCACGAGAATAGAGAACACCTAACATTCAAAAAAAGGATAATACAAAGACACATTCACTTAAGACAAATGAGGACGTGTTCTTCGAAATGACACGACCCTAGAAAAGAGAAAAATGGAGAAGATGAACGCAAACAAGTTATATTTCTCACTGCGATTTTATCAAGTGCAATTTCCCCTGAGTATGGTCAAGCTACGCAACGTCCATACAGAAGATAATTATAGGACACACGTCGTTAGCTTGCCTACAAAATCGTGTCTATCCTCACCAGCGCTCAGTCATTGACTGATTAAAAATTTTTAACTTCCCTTCACACAACAAAGATGTTCAAAGAGAGGAAAAATGAAGGCACCATTTAGTATGGAGTTAAGGGAACGCGGAATCGGTGCACAAAATGAGTTTTCGCACAAGATCCTGTGCAAACAGAAACAGTCAGTTAAGAAGAAAGGTTATGAAACAACACAAAAGTTGAAGAATGAAGTAAGAGATGCTGAAAACAGGACAGCAGTAAACCGAAAAAAGGTGGTCCTTGACACAACAAAAACATTTTATTTCAATAAAAAGAAGGTCTACTTAACTCTCAGCTCAAAACCACATTTGCCCCCTGGGAGCAATAATTCCCATGTATAACAAAGCGCTTAGCCCCAAAATAGCTTCCTCAACGCAAAATTTTGGGGTTCTTCTCCAGAAATTTTCGAGGTTAACATCACATGCATTGCATTATTATGCAGAGGGATTGAGATGAACTCTGTCCGAAAGCGGCGCTTAGACCAATGAAGATCACTATAATCACTACACACCGAATAAAAATATAGATAAAATTCAGCTCAAGCAAGAGTTAGCTAAAACGACACATTACTCACATTCGGAGAAAAGAATGAGAACACTGAACTGAAAAAAATTAAATGGCTACCAAGTAACTCAGTGAACACTGAGAAGGCTGAACACCCATGCCTAGTCCCCTGAAAGCACTAATTAGGACAAATCATTTCAACGAATTCCATTCGGGAGGCAATGAATCCTACCTATTTTCCAAAGGGTGCGCCATTGGACCGGTCTCCTTCATGGCATCCCGTGAAGAAATACGTAAACCCACGATTACTGGATTCTATTAATTCTTTCACAGCAACAAAAAAGTCATGAAACATGGCATAACGTGCTCATTTTTGAAAAGACCATAATTTAATAAGAATAAAAACTGCTAACGCTTGAAGTTCAACGGTGGTAAATAAATTAAACTGCCGCCAAATTGGAAAAGTGAAGTGAGGGTCCATTCACACACAAAATTCGTTTGATTGTACATTACACGCTAGTTTAGGCCTCCCTAACCACAACAAAAATGTTCTCCCAGGAGATGAAGGAGCAAAGCACCGTTAATTATGAAATTAAAGCAAAGGGTATCTATGCACAAGGTGCGTTTCCACACCCTGCTCTGAAACAGAACAAGGTTGAAAGTAATTCATGAACTAAGATTAAAGTTAAAGAAAAAGTAAATAAATACTGTAAAAAGGACAACAGCCAACCGAAAAATAACCTCCATAACAGAACAAAAAAATCTTTCCAAGAAAAGGAAGGCCAACTTAAACTTCAGCTCTGCTCTTTATTGACTTTACAATACTGAAGAACTGAACAAAAAATTTTAAGAAATACCGTTACAAATTCACATAAAAACGCTCGAATTCCCTCATGAAAACAAAGTCGAAACAGGCATGAATGAAATCTATCTAAATATTTTCGCATATGTTTCAAAGTCAGAGTCCGTGCGAGTTCAACTACAGTGATCACAACCAAGAAGCATTTCGTATCACGCAGTGCGAGAAGGCAGCGTGAGGTACGTATCTTAATCGACGAATATACACATCGTATGACAATGAGTAAAAAGTGGAGTTAATAGATGTCGAAGAAACGAGCAGGAGAAATGAAAAGGTTAGGAAGAACGACCCCGCTTGTTCAAGAAAACGGTTGCGTGAGACGCCTGCCAGCCGGCCGGCTGGCCACTCTCAGTGAATGAGACAGGGAAAAGGGAAGAATTCGGATTACCACTGACGCAGCACTATAAACCAGGTCTTTCGACAAGTATTGTAGGTTTATCTGGTAAAGTCTTGGCAACCATGTAGGGTAACTGCACTGACATTATCTAAAGCATAAAATTCTCGAGACACGTGGATTCGTAAATAGGCTCGTTACTTTGGACCAGCGTTTTACGCCATTTTTTCTCGACTTGAGTCAGTCGCGCCCATTTTTTAATTCATTAACGACGAGAAAAAGCAGTAGACCTTTTATTGACAGAACTAATTCTGTGTCAAAATACTTATCAACCGAACAAAAACATGAAACTTATATGAATAATAGCACAAATAATAGTAAAGCCATGCACAGCAGTGTAAGGAGATACATTAGTCTCATATGAACAGCCGTGAGTGCAATCAAGGCCGCTTCGAAAACCGATAGAAGGGCCAGCGCCAAATGAAACGTAGGGGCCACATGTAAATCAGCAGCAAATCGCGCAGGGGAAACAAGTAAATCACGTCTAATCGGCCATCCGTAAACGATGTCACTGAACTAGAGACACACTGGCAGAGCATGAGTCGCGGGTGTCAGCAGTGTTTATTACAGAGCTGCATTCTCCGCCAACCTGACCACGTTCGGCATCGCAGCATTTCGCCTATTGATACAAGAGCACAAACACTTGCCACTAATCAGAGATCTTAAACGAAAAAACATCATCTATGTATGAATTTTAATGAAACCACAATGAAAAGCACTAAAAACCTCGTACAAATGAACATTTCACGCTATGTGGTAATCCGCCGAAACTGAGCTCGAACACGTACTCCGAAACTCCAGGTACCAGCTCCTTGGATAAATATTCACTGCAAGACACTGCATGCATAAGGACCGCAGAAGACACGGACATGGCAGCACTCGCACGAGGCGCGCACGGATGGCACACTCACTCTGCTGGCACTGCTGCAGTGGCACTGTACTGAGGCTGCGTGCAGCTGCTGAGGCCGATACGCTATGTTGAGGCTGCGTGCAGCTGCTGAGGCCGACACGCTGTGTTGAGGCTGCGTGCAGCTGCTGAGGCCGACACGCTGTGTTGAGGCTGCGTGCAGCTGCTGAGGCCGACACGCTGTGTTGAGGCTGTGTGCAGCTGCAGAGGCCGACACGCTGTGTTGAGGCTGCGTGCAGCTGCTGAGGCCGACACGCTGTGTTGAGGCTGCTTGCAGCTGCTGAGGCCGACATGCAGTGTTGAGGCTGCGTGCAGCTGCTGAGGCAGACATGCTGTGTTGAGGCTGCGTGCAGCTGCTGAGGCCGACACGCTGTGTTGAGGCTGCTTGCAGCTGCTGAGGCCGACATGCAGTGTTGAGGCTGCGTGCAGCTGCTGAGGCCGACATGCAGTGTTGAGGCTGCGTGCAGCTGTTGAGGCCGACATGCTGTGTTGAGGCTGTGTGCAGCTGCTGAGGCCGACATGCAGTGTTGAGGCTGCGTGCAGCTGCTGAGGCAGACATGCTGTGTTGAGGCTGCGTGCAGCTGCTGAGGCAGACATGCTGTGTTGAGGCTGCGTGCAGCTGCTGAAGCCGACATGCTGTGTTGAGGCTACGTGCAGCTGCTGAGGCCGACACGCTGTGTTGAGGCTGCGTGCAGCTGCTGAGGCCGATACGCTGTGTTGAGGCTGCGTGCAGCTGCTGAGGCCGACACGCTGTGTTGAGGCTACGTGCAGCTGTTCAGGCTCGACATGCCGCACACAGCACTGCTGAGGATAATATGCTCAAAGGAAACGGTGCTGAACCTAACACGCTGCTCTTTAAACATCTAGCGAGTCGCACAAACCAATACGCACGACAGAGCACCTGCGACTGAAGTTTGCGAACTCAGTTCCGCTTCCAATGGAATTAGTATGCGTCTAAGCATCACAACACGACGAGGCACGAGCACAACCTGTGTACGCGAGCAGCGTATACGAAGCACATAACACAGCTACAACGCACTGACGCTTGTGTTCGGCTATCGCACTGAAATTCTCAATCTAAGTTTAAAGGGCCTTTGTTGGGATCGCCTACTGTTGTCAGAGTTTGTGCATTGCACAAGCGGAAAAAAATAATAGTAGGGTGGTGGTAATAACTGTTGAACTAGTCGAAGCCATTCGCAAAGTTTCAATGACTGCTTTTGAGAAATTATGAACAAGTAATAGGTAAACAAAATAAAAAGATAGCACGTCTACTTCTCAAAATTCATGCAAGCTAAAACATTTTAGTCACACACGTTGAGCAGATCCCAAGCCTCGCACTTCATACGGAACGAACACCCCACAGTTCACACCAATAAAGTCTGCATGTTATAAAGAATATCAAAGAAGAAAAATTCAAGCTAAAAACTTGCAGGTTTTGTCGAAAATATAATTCGAAAAGTACCACGTAGGAAGACCTCTATAACACATCACACAAGCGTTGTACATCGTCATTATCGAAACTGATTTTTCTCCAATCGGAATACATTACCTAAAGATAAACTCTTCCGTGGTAAAAAAAAAAAAATTACCGTCATATCATTGTCCGAATTCAAATCTAGCAGGAAATTTTCATTAAAATATTCACTAAAATGAAACATCTTCAATTCGAGCTCTATCGGAGTTCCTGTCGTCACGTAATGATACACAATGAGTGTTATTATCACCGCTGAATGGTATGTCGCGGCAATTTGAGTAATTACTGAGAGCAGTAAAAAAAAATACCCAAACGCGATGAAAGGCAAAGCATACGAGGGTAATTAAAAAAACTTGCGGAATGCTCCCATGACCTGAGTGCCAACAAGACTCTGAAGGAGTTGTGCTTGTACACATTTTAAAATGTCAAAAAAATGTCACAGGAGTCTAGCATGCAAAAGTTTGAGTAAATTGAGAGCAGAATTAGCAAATGGCATCCAGGAAAGCTTCATCGGGGAATCCTCTTTCATCAGGACAAAGCCCCAGCGCATTCTCCACGCGTAACAAAAAAAGTTTTGGGAGAATGTCGATAGGAATTGCAGCCACGTCCACCTTACAAGGTTCAGACCTAGCCCCATCTGACTTTTTTATTCCCAAAACTCAAAGAACAGTTGACAGGCGTCCATTTTAACAGCACTGATGAAGCAAAACACACAGCAAAAACATGGCCCATAAATCTGCAGATTTCTTCAAAAATATCTAAAAGGGTGGAAGCACTGCCTGGAGAACTGCATCGACCTTGACGGAGGTTATATTGAAAAAGATCCTTTGTATAAAAAAATTAATAAAGAATAACAAAATTCCGCGAACTTTTTGAATGCCCCTTGTACACCTGAAATCAAAATACAATTTTTCACAATAGGACAATGAAAGTAAAGACGAAGATACCTTATTTCGTTATGCAGAAGATAACATCAATTCATAGTCATTTCGATAAAACAATGGGCCTACCACAGCCACTCAAAACCTCAAAGTTTTCGACACCGACATTTTAATTTTTTCCAACACAAGTGTGTTGAGTCATTCTGGTCAATGCTATATGAACTCAATTAAAGCAAAATAATTTTTAAAATTTCTGCAGACGTGTCATCTCAGTATAAAAAAATTAAACAAAACGATATTTCAAGTAAATTATACAGCTATGCGTGTTAGATTAAATTAGATAAGTTAGTTTAAGCTGCCCTAACCACAACAAAGGTGTTCCAATGAGCAGAAGGATGAAGGCACCATTTAGCACAGAGTTTAGGGAACGAGGAATTAACGAACAAGGTGTGTTACTACGAACAATATCCTAAGAAAAATACTGAAACCCATGAATACAAGACCCTGCGCATATGAACAATAAGTTGAGAAGGAAGTTTATGAAGCACGATAAAAGTTGATGAAGAAAGTCAGAGATACTAAAAAAAGACGCGAACCGAATAAAGATGGTCCGTAACAAAACAAAAACCAATTTTACTCCAACTAAAGAAATGCCTATCTAACTTTCACCTTGGGACCTTGCATCTTCCTTTTAGGAGGTTACGTACGTTTGTCTTAAGTAACCCTGAAGTAGCAAGGTGAAAAAGAGTATCAACAGATTATAAAAAAAGCGTACTGCAGTCTGGCGCAGGTGGCCAGACAATGAGTAAGCGGCCACCAAGCGTCACGATAGCACCTCACAACAACTCAGACCGCATCTGATAATTTGCTGAAGTACAGCGAATGTGGCAGCGGCACGAATGCCACCATGTGAGCGCTCCATCAAGTGGGTGGGCCCCACTGGGCGCGTAGGACACGCATTAATTCTCGTAACACTCTAACACACAACGAATTTAGAGCGCCCATGGGCGACATTCCACGAATCATGGTAGATAGAATACGGAGTTTAACTTAAAAATTTCACCTCACACGAGGTACATGAGCTCAAATGTTGCTCACAACGAAGTAATGATTCTTGAGTTTGAAAATTCACGATGTATTACTTCATTGCAGACCCATATCATGTTAGCAAATTCTACTCGTATAAATACTCCCCTACAATCACTTCCTGATCCCACAGATGAAATTGGAAATTATGAACTCAACCACACGAAAGAGAAAATACTAGGGTCTAAGAAAACAAACGAATCAGTTTTCCTTTTCACGATACGGCAAAATAAAGCAAAGCGACAGGGGAATATTTCCCCGTTAGTAATGAGACATTCTAAACACAAGAATTACTGGGAGATTGTAAACATAAAACAACAGCCTTCTCGTACAAACCTGGACAATATTGCAGTAGGTAGCTGTGGTTGCGGGAAGTAGCCAGTCTAGAATTTGAAAGAATGAAAAATTGCAGTTCCTGCATACCTCCTCAAAAAAGTCTAATACACAAAAGGAAAATTTCTTGGAGCATAATAGGAAAATTTCTTCGAGCATAAAAGGAAAATTTCTTGGAGCATGAAAGGAAAATTTCTTGGAGCATGAAAGGAAAATTTCTGGGCGCATAACTCTGCTTGAAAGTAATATACGAACTAGATAATTAGGAAACGTCAAATAAGCACCATGACGTTTCGCGTGTTTCTGCCCGAGATAATTGACGGGACGGGAAGGGTTTTTCGTGCTGACACAGATGCCATTATGTAGGTAAAGAGGTCAGCTGCCCCATCTGAGGGAGAAATTCAGCAGCTACTGTACACAGCTGCCGCTCAGGTAAACAAAGTTTTAATATAACCTCAAGTCTTAACATAGCCTGAAGCCATCAACTTTTAATATCTCGTAAGATGTTACATTTTTGGCCGAGTTTCTTGCCGTTATATATACATAACCACTATCAAACTGAGCTGCAGGTACGAGCTACAGATTAACACAGTAGACCTGAGAAACTCACTAACTTTACAAGAATTCAAGCACCTGTTTTGCAAAAAAAAACACATATTCTAATCGTGTTTTTTTTCCTGTCATTTGGGAGAAAGATTAATGGCCAGTGACTCACACGACTAGCCTGACGTGGAAAATTAAAAATACAAAATAATTGAGTTCACGAGCTGAAATCTTAAGGTTTATTTCTCTGAACATTGAGCTATATTGTAATCAGAAATTTAGCCCATGAAAATAGCAAAGCTCAAAAAATAATCAAGTTTCTGAAGTACATGATAATAGAGTTTATAGGCAATCCAAGGTTAGAACAAGTTTTCCTGTAACGAAGGTAATCACAAACAAAATATTAATAACATTTAGATGACAGTACCAAGCCAAAATGTGTATAGAAACCAGACAATAAGAAACATACGTCCGTTTCCTAGTAATATTGATAGCAGAGTGCTCGATACGAGCCCTTAAATAAAGCTGCGAGGCGCTGTTAGCATCATCAAAGGTATAGATGAGCCCTGGCGCACTCGCTACAGTCTCTGTAAAATAAACGCAGAACAAGGGAGATGATCAGTCGCGGCGCCGCTCCCCCGAGGGAGATGTGTACACAACTGACCCTCAACTAGGGCTGATAAATTGACTTTTCAAGGCGAAAACTTAAAAAATACGTTAAAATTTTATACTCGTTGATTTTTTAGGGCAAGTTTTATTTGAAATAAAACCAAATTTTGAAAATTTGAATAAAAAATAAGGCCAACCTTGCAAACCTGGCCTTTATCTTGAACACTTCAGCCGTAGGAGCTGATGCAGCAACCTGCGCATTTTGTACGTTTAATTTTCGAAAATAAATTAAACAACACTAATCATAAAATAACATAAAAGGAAAAATAATTCATAACATGGATACAAGAAAAAACAAGTGGGTTTAAGGGAATAAATAAGGATGCGAGGCTTGTGATTCGAAAGTAACGAAAAACGATCACATTATCAAATGCAGAAAAAATGATCCACTTTCCCATACTTATGGTTTTCAAATTTATATCTTACTGATGCAGCTTTTCAAGAAAAATGAAGTATTGAACTTCCAAAAAATCAGCTAGATAGAGAAATTGACGAATTTACGACACTAATCAAACAAAACATGTAAAAGAAGGTGTTCAAGCAGGTCACTACCATTAATATCAGAGATGAAAACCCCTCGTCCATCGGAAGAAAATGAAAATCTAGAACGTCGAGGAACAGATGTTTATTCGATACTTATACAAGGCTTCCCTCGTATGACTAAGCAGATAGTAATACACAATTTACCAGGTTACAACAAATTTCAAGGACTGAATAAAAAATTGAACATAATTCCTAATACAACCAAGAACGGAAAAAAACAGTTGACCGAGGCGCAAAGACTTACGTAATCAAGCCACAGATGGAGCAGCAGTCATGTTTTTCAAGTGCCAAATCGGTAATTTTCGGCGCAAGTGGCCCCGTCACTGCGTTTTATTAAGAGTAACTCCGTACAAGAGCACCGTGCTTTAGCAGGTGTTGCACATTATGGGCAGCAGTCGATGGGTGCTACAGGTGGTGTTGCCATCACAGATGGTGTCATCTCTGCCAGCTGGCAAGGTCGGCTATTCGAAGACATGACCGCAATTCCCATCGAGCTACGCAACAAAAGCCGCCACCTCGATGCCTTCACGCGCTACTCTATAAATTCATAGAAACGATGGGCAGCGATCGAGCGCCGATGAAGAAAGGATGATGACAACATCAAATTCTACATTATTTTCTTCAAGATATGAATGCCGCTTATAAATGAATGCGCTAATTTTTATCTTCTATTTTTTTCAATGCATAGTTTAAATAAAACTTTTTCTTTCTCTCCTGATTTTTCTTTGACGTTTACAGTGGAATGACCTACAGGCGGGTCACTCCGATCTACCGTTAGCTGCGACGGAACCCACGAGTGGTCATAAAAAATTAATAAATTTATTATTAATATTTTATTAAAAGCAAATGAAGGTATGTTCGTTATTATTTTCCCTATTTCAATGTTGTACATTGAAATTTACTACAGTTTCAGTTGGTAATTGAACTTTGGTCTAACCTGTCGCACGCAGTTAAAGGTGCTAATGCATGGAAGAAAGTGGCGGTTGCATATAAGAAAGCTCATTACATTCCACATGTTACACTTAAAGCATAGACGTAAAACTTCAAACGGATGAGCTTTGAAAACAATACAACTCATTTCAATCACAACGTTGTGTTTAAAGCATTAAAATATTACTTCAGGCGTTAACAAATAGTGAATAAGAAAAATATTTCAAATTTCAATCCTAACGTTGAATTTAAAGCATGACTGGAATACTTCAATATGGGTGGCTTGTAAATAAGGAAGTATACTACACACTCAAAATATTCCAGATCGCACCGCGGAAATTCACAACGTAGGCGAGTTCACAAGCATTAAGCCTTGGTTCTGATAATCAAGCCTCACAAGTCCCCACGGAAGCTGACCACTTACGCACTGAGTCGGTTTAAAATTTCAAGTCCCCTCAACACAAGCTCTTAAGGCTCCTTGTGTGGTAAAGCATTACTATTTAAATCCTCTGAGGCTCATTCATGTAATTAACATGATTAAAATAACGTTGGCATGCAACGCGTACGTTCAAAAATACATTAATCGAAGCGTTACTCGGATTTCGAATATTAGATTTGGTTATAAATTATTTTATGCGTCCCTTTCTACATGAAATATGTTCCCCGGAGAGGAAAGATGATTTAAAAGTTGGTGTGGAATTCGGGGAACAGGGAATCTCTGCATAAGAGGGTTCCCGCACAAGATTCCTTACGCATAAAATCAGCAAGTTTGAAATAATTTTACGAAACAAAATAAAAAATGAAGAAGAAAGTAAGAGATACTGGAAGAAAGACAGCAGTGATATGAAGACTGATTGTTTGCAACAAGACGAAAATAATACTATTTCAACAAAACGAAGGCTTACCTAACATTCAGCTCGAAACCTCACATCATCTCCTGAAGCGATAATACCTACAGATGCAATCGATGAAGGACAAAAAATAAGAGTGGACAAACACCATTCCATGGCAAAATCGAAATTCTAAACCTACCAACGTCTCACGCTCCCTTAAAACAGGGAAACGTATGGCAGGACATACAGGGATTAATGTGTACACTCATATAACCGCCTATTGCTTGAGTTAGCCAAGTTAGCGTATAGCAAAACTAAAATGCTCAAATTTGTCACGAAGAATTATTTCGTAACCAAACATACAATACGCAACGCCAATAAACACTCGGACACAGAGAAAAAACTTACCATTTTACTCAAACAACATTTGCGACTGCGACGAAGAAAAACCGCCGTTTATATTTTTCACGCCTTAATAAAACGTTAGTCCTAACAATTAGTACGTAGCATATAGAAGTGTTCCAAATAGCGCTCATAAAACCACCTAGTTAATGATGCCACATGAAAGGGGAATATCTGCATGCTCACATGTACCGCAGCTGTTCCAACCCCTTCACGCTGGCGAATTTTCCTCACCTGTAACAGAAAACGTTGGATCAGCACAAATTTTGAAGGAAACCATTTTATTTTGAAGTAACGCCTTAAGGAAGGTTACCTGACAACGAATTGCACATCGTATTGATCTTTTGAAAAGGAAGAGCAAGAAAAGATCATATTTCATTGTGGCAAAATTGAAAGTTTACAAAATATTAACGAAGTAAATACATTTTAACCAAAGTATATAAAAGAGTTTATAGGTATTGAGAATAAGCGCAGAAAACAATCACTATTTTAAAAGTAGCCGCGTCCGTCCGTCCCTCCGTCCGTATGACCTCCTCTTGATTATGGCATCCACAATACGCAATCGGCTTATTTTTAGAATAGAAATTTTCTATGGAGCTTTCTCTGTTGAAATTCACCATGTCGCTTTGATATTTTTAATTGATAATGCAAAAAAAAATGTATTTAATTCGTTCGACCAGTAACCCTGCTACCACTGGGTATAAGGCCCAAGATTTTGGAACTTGAGGTATTGTTTTCGAAATTGTGATTTTCTTGAAAAGCTTTGAAGAGATAATAGACGACATTTCAGAATAAAATTCCGGCAAAAGAGCCACCAAAGACAGAAATGTGTCCAACCGCAAGAGAAAAGTAGCAAGACTCCGACAGCAAGAAAACAGTAGCTAAAGAGAGCTTTACACACGAAATAAGCGAGGAAATTCTTCGTCATAGCGCTGGACAACATTGAGTGGCACGAGAGAATTCAACTCAAGAAAGAAGGGGTGAAATTCTTCAGATTAATGCCGACCAGCACGTGTGCACTAGTAAAAGTAATAGTTCAAGTGTAAATTTAATAATTTTAATTTAAATTTTTTGATAATAGGTAATTTCACATATGGCTAAGCGTAAAACTTGCTCTGATTTCGCATTTAAAATTTTGTGTACATCGATGAAATGCCTCTCTTCCATGCACACGCACAATACATTATTTCAACGGTAGTGAGCTGCTTAGCTACACTTTCTGTACTTGAGTAAGTGAGTTGAGAAAAATCATTTGCAGTTTGGCCCTTTCGTGCAGTTAGCGACACATAAAGCCCCAACTGCATTCGTAATAAAACTACTTGAATTGTATTTACATCATCACTTTTTACGTCGCAGAAATAATAATTGCAGAAGTACACCGATATTTTGCATGGGCTTACATCACCGTGAGTGATGGATAGCACAGTGTACTTCAGAGAACATTTTCACGACATAAAATGAGACATCATTTAATATTTCGTTTTTACACAACTAAATATTACCTTCATACAACAACACGTGAAATGGAGTAACTCCTATAACGGAGATCTTATGAAACAATAAAGGTTCAGAGCGATTGTCCATTTGAAATAACGAGCCTCGCATCATCCACAATTTGTCAGCTTGTGCATAGATTGTTCTCGCTTATGATCACAAGTTGCTTAACAGCTTGCAAAACACAAACATGGAACAAGCCAAACATTCATACACCGATAAACGTAGAAGTAAATCTTGAAAGAAATAAGTGACCGTTACGAATTTGCTGAATGCCATAACGCGACAGGAAATTTGATGACTCATCACAGAACGAGCAGTGCAAAAACACAAACCCAAAACGTTTAAGTATGAAGGTTGGATTGAATATTTGTTTAAGTCTCCCTAACCGCAACAAATACGTTCCAAAGAGAGTACGAAAGACAGCACTATTTAGAATGAACTTCAAGGAATGCGGAATCTATGCACAAGGTGCGTAGAACAGCAAGCTGAGAAGAAAGACTAGGCAACAAGATAAAAGTTGAAGAAGAAAGTAGCGTGTAGGTGCTGAAAAACAGGACAGCAGTGAGCCGAAAAAAGGTAACAAGACAAAAAACCTATTCTATATCAACGAAAGGAAGGCCTACCTAACCTTTAGCTCGAAACCTCACATACTCCCTCTGAGAGCGCTAATTTTCATGGATACAATAGTTGTATCCCTCTGAGGAGCTAAAAATTTGAAACAATGGAACTAATAATACGGGGTTTTCCTTGAACACAATAAACAAAACTTAGAACGCTCGAAATCAAAGCATTCCGCAACAAATGAAGCAAGCACAGTTTTCATTTCTGATTAAGTGAGCACAACAAAACCTACACAAACGCCCGTGTTTCCCCTGAGCCGAGTGACGCGGAGCCAGCAACAGACGAGTGACGCGAAGGAGGAGCAGCGGCCAGCCTTGACATGACGCGGCCTACGGCGCGTGGGCGGCACGCGCTCCATACGCGGCACGGGAGATGCTGTGCCGCCCTGGCGCTGCTGCCGTTCTTACACTTTGACTGCAATTCGTTTCAACTGAAGTTCAATATTCAACTGAAATTTAAAGTCAATCGTTGTAATAAATTTGAAAAAAGTTCACACTAAATGGATCATGCCTTCATTTGGCTTTAATTAAAAATTTACATAAATTAAGTTCGTGACTTGATTGATTGATTAAAAATTAGTTTTAGCCTCCCTTTACCACAACAAAGATGTTCAAAGAAAGGAAGGATGAAGGCACCATTTAGTTTGGAGTTTAAGGAAACGTAAAATCTATGCACAAAGGGTGTTCCCGCAAGGGATCCCGTCTGCATAGAAACAGTAAGATGGAAGGTTCTGAAATAAAATTAAAGTTGAAGAAAAAATTCATAGGTGCTGAAAAACAGGACAGCAGGTAACCGAAAAAATATGGCCGTAACAAAAAATATTTTATTTCAACAAAAAGAAGGCCTACCTAACTCTCAGCTCAGGACCTAACATTTTCCCCCTGGGAGCGCTAATTCACATAAACACAATAGTTGTACCCCCTTGAGGGGTTGATTTTGTGACTACTGGTTGGTCAGCAGCACTGTGAAAATCCCCTTGGTAGCCACCGGTGGCGCACGATGCGGTTAATGTGTTAATTAGGTCCGACTACAGCAGGAACTGCTCTAGTCGGACCGTGTCTCACCTGACCCACGCGCGTCTTTCATTTCTTTGTTAAATTAGGTCTTTTGAAGTAGGTGAAAATAAAGTGGTGAAGTTTTCAAGTACGAGAAACAGGTCTGTTGCTCCGCTAATATTTTCTAGTGCGGTACATAAATAAATTTGATTTTTAAAACTTAAAATGCAAAACTGGGTTGTGTAATGGTATGGAAAAATTAATATATTTTCCTTTGACTGCAATTATCAATTATTGTTTAACATTTTCATTCATTTCTCAGATTAGATTAGATTATTAGTTAGTTTCAGCCTCCCTATCCGCCACAAAGGCGATCCAAAGAGAGGAAGGAGGAAGGCACCATTTAGTATGGAATTGAGGGAACGCGGAATCTATGCAGAAAGGGCATAGAAACAGTAAGTTGAGAAAGAAGATTATGAAACAAGATCAAAGTCGAAGAAGAAAGTAGCAGGTGCTGAAAAACAGGACAGAAGTGAACCGAAAAAAAGATGGTCCTTAACATAACAAAAAACATTTTATTTCAACAAAAAGGAGGCCTACCTAACTCTCAGCTCGGGCCCTCACATTTATTCATTTATTCAAGGTCTAATCTACGTATCAGCTCAATCAAACGCTTATCACGAAAAAAATCAGAATAGCTTAAATTCATGAGGCCCCACCAAGGCGCAAATACCAAATTCAAAGGTACCGGAAGGCGCAAGGATAGTGTAGAAGAATTTAACAAAAAGAAGGCCTACCTTACTCTCAGCTCGAGCCCTCACACATTTTCCACCTGGGAGTGCTAATTCTTATAGATACAATTGTCTTATCCCCCTGGGGGCTTAAAGTTAACAGTTTTAACTGCAGTTGCAGGAGCAAGCAAAGCTGGGTTAGGGAAATATTAAATAACAGAGAGCATTTCGCAGTCCAAGACAAAAGCTAAGGTGGGTAGTGAGAAATGCTTCATAGTGTCGAGTTGGAGAAAGGAAATGTGAAGCAACAGAGTGTTTGACTGTAACAACAGGAAATGTGAAACAACAGAAAATATGAAACAGGAAATTTTAAACAACAGGAAATTTGAAACAACAGGAAATTTGAAACAGGAAATTTGAAACAACAGGAAATGAGAAACAACAGATGGCATTTCACTGTCGAACGTCCAGCCAAGTTCAGCACCAGACGATGATGGTCCAGCGATGGCGGAGCAGAGCAGCGACAGCACACAAGAGCCCCATTGACGACACCGAGCTCGGCTCCAACTTGCCAGCCCGCGTCCGAAAGCTGCCCGCCCTCAGCTAATGATAGGGCCCACACTCCCTCAGGCTCGTCTGGCATCGGTCCGGCCGCTCCAGGGAAGCGAATAACATACGACGTACATCCCAACTGCATGCCGTATTTCCATCCGTGTCGGGGTTATTCCTCGTTAATGAGCGCATTCCCTTCGAGGTTAATATTGTCTATGATACGAAACCGTCACTTGCACTACACGTTATTTCCGTATTCAAGCTCTACCACAGTTAAAGGGTAACGTAAAAATTTCCACTCGTTCCTATTCAAAAACGTTTGAAACTTAGATATGATCGGGGAGTTTTAGCATAAAATCAAATTTCCAGCCGATAAGAAGCAATACACACAGGAAGATGAAAGGGATTAAAAAGATACCCTCCAAAGAAGTACATTGCGGAGGACACTAATCGATGAATAAAACGTCAGAGTTACAAAACCATTCTTGTACATTAAACAAGAAATGAAATCCAGCGATACAGCAGATGAACACACAAAAGAGTAACGTATAAAATATCGGCAGCGGGAGCGAAACGAGAGCAAAGGGGCAGAGCTGCTCCGGGTCTTGACCCGCCGCGGCTCATTTGTTGCAAGGGTCGACGCGCCACACCCTCTCACGCACACCTGGAACGCGCCCCACACGCACGCACCTGCGCGGCAACAACACGCAATTGTGCACGACACGTTCATGGCGAACAGAATGCACGCTCAATATACCTGTAAGTCGAATGTTAATAGTTGTATTTCAGTTAATCTGCGTCACATAAAAATTACTAATAAAATAAAATTATAGTAAATCATAGAAGAACCTAAATAAGATTCGATTCGACAACATATTAGTTCGAGCATCTCTTAGTACTAAAAAGCTTCCCCAAAGAAAAGAAAGACGTAGGTACCATTTAACGTCGGATTAATGGAACGAGGAATCTATGCATGAGGTCTGTTTTCACACCTTGTGCATAGTAGCAACATGACAATG
>JACJUY010002022.1:4580-73257 GCA_014220935.1 Platorchestia sp. MABIK
TACTAGTTATATTAAAAACACCGCACCATTATGTGGACGTACTAGTTATATTAAAAACACCGCACCATTATGTGGACGTCCTAGTTATTTTAAAAACACCGCACCATTATGTGGACGTACTAGTTATTTTAAAAACACCGCACCATTACGTAGACGTACTAGTTATATTAAAAACACCGCACCATTACGTAGACGTACTAGTTATATTAAAAACACCGCACCATTACGTAGACGTACTAGTTATATTAAAAACACCGCACCATTATGTGGACGTACTAGTTATATTAAAAACACCGCACCATTACGTAGGCGTTCGCTACGGTACACCTCACCTTTATGTTGGTGTCGAGGGACCCTGTGCCAATAAAGTCGCCGTAGGGATGGAAGTCGATGGTGCGTATGTTGGACTTGTGTCCTGTGAGGGTGCGCACGATCTTGGTAGCCTCCAGGTCCCAGATCTTGAGGGCGCCGCTCTGCGACCCGGCACACACCAGCTCCTCCGACCCCCCGAACCTCACGCATTCTATGCTCGTCGTGTGCCCCGACAGTGACTGGTGAGGGGGGAAAAAGTTAATTTCTGAATTTGTAACAACAACAATCTCAAGCTTATATCTCAGGTTTTCTATCCTCATCGTGTGTCCCGATAACGACTGTTGAGGGGGGAAAGAAAGTTAATTTCTGTATTCGTACCAATAATGGTACTCTTGAATTTACATCTCGCACATTCTTTGCTCGTCGTGTGTCCCAATAGCGACTGGTGAGTGGGAAATGAGAGTTATATTCTGCACACGAAACGATAATAGCAATCTTGAATTGAATTCTCAGGTATTCTACGCTTGCGAGCACAAAATACCCGAAATGTTTTTTTCAAGAGAGTTGTATTTTGAATTTGAAACAATAATAGCAATCTTGAATTAAATCTCACGCATTCTATGCCAGATGATAGATTAGATGTTAGTTTAAGCCACCCTAACAGCTACAAAAAAAGAGCCTATCGTATAGAGGAAGGTGGAAGGTACCATTTAGTATGGAGATAAGGGAATGCGAAATTTATGCAGAAGAGACATAAAAACAGAAAGTTGAGAAAGAAGTTCAAGAAAGAATATATTATTATTTTTATTATTATTATTATTATTATATAAGAACGTTTTAGCTTCCCTTGACCACAACAAAGATGTTCCAAGAGAGGAAGGAGGAAGGCACCATTTAGTATGGAGTTGAGGAAACGCGGAATCTATGCACAAGGTGCACAGAAACAGTAAGCAAAGAAAGAAGTTCATGAAACAAGAAAAAGTTGAAGAAGAAAGTAGTAGGAGCTGAAAAACAGGACAGCAGTGAACCGAAAAAAGATGGTCCGTAACAGAACCAAAATCTATTTAATTTCAACAGAAAGAAAGCCTACCTAACCCTTAGCTCGGGCCCTCACACAGTCCCCTTGGGAGCGCTAATTCCCGTAGATACAACAGTTTTATCCCCCTGAGGGGTCACGAAAGAAGATAAAAGTCTCACAACATCAAATCATATATTATTCATGAATTAAAACATTTGTATTATTTCCAGCACCAAAGATGGAATAATATTTCGAAACGTTTGCACCAATAAATGTTCTTTATAACGTTGGTTCTTCCTTTTATTTAATACAAAATTCATATAACATCCGTTCATTTCTCCCTCAAAACGATGCCACGCTTAGCGACAACGCCGGCAATGAGGGGGACTTTCTACCTTCTTGTAGCGCACTCTACCACGGTAGATTTATTAGCACAATTTCCGGAGACTAAATAGTCTCGTAGCTGAAAAACTAGAGATTTTTTGCGCAGCTACGGACGGTAGATCGTCGGCACCGTGCGTGACGAGCACGTATCGCGCGAGTTTTTTGCCAAAACTCAAGCCCTCACATCACCAGGTTCCCTGCTTCGAGGTGTTGTAAGAGACACTAATGTACTCGGAAGGATATAATGTATTTGTGCAGTGAAGTCTACTCCCCAATTCTGCTACTGACAACCTTTCTAAAAAATAACTGTTCTCATCCGAGCTGAAATGTCTCGTGCAATTATATTTTTAACATTTCTTAAGAAGGATTAGATGTATTCGAGCAGTAAAATCTATTTCCTAATTCTGCTGCTTGCAAGCTTTTAAAACAACAACTATCATTAAAAAAAATAATTGTTATCATCCGAGGGCAAATGTCTCGTGCAATTGTATTTTTCATTTTTCTTAGGAAGGATGTAAATGTTTTCGAGCAGTGAAGTCGATTTCCCAATTCTGCTACTTACAACCTAACCGAACCAACCGTTAACAATCGCGGAAACACCGTGAACGTGTTTATATTGTACGTGATCCTAGAAACGTTTTTTCTGTTTATTCCAGAACAATTATAACAATAAATAGTGGCTCTGAGTTAAAGTAAGGCCGTCTTAGAAAATAACGGCCTTATTTAAAGTCAGAGCTACTATTCATCGTTATTATAGTTTTGAAATAAACAGAGGAAACGTATCTCGGATCACGTATATTAACGTCCCTGAGCACGGTAAAAACAGTTTAAACGCATTTGCGCCACGGACTAGTCACAATTTTTTCGAATTTAGGGGCAGACAAACAGACGCAGTTTTTATAATAGCATGCATTTTCCCAGAAATACACCATAAATCAACACCTATTAGATACTTAATTAATTTATTAGAAAATATACCACACACTCTTCAACAGTTTCATCTTGCGTTTATACAAGACAATTAATTCCACTCGGAAAATGAGGAAGCTTGTTCACCGTAAAAGTCGTAACCCGTGAACAAATGTTTTCAACTATGTCGATAGTAAAATAATTCATTCATTAACAAGGCGGTTAGATTAGATTAGCTGTTAATTTCAGTCTTCCTAGCCACACCAAAGATGCATAAGAAGAGGAAGGATGAAGGCAACATTAACAATATGGAATTAGGGAAACGCGAAACCTATGTACAAGGTGTGTTCCCAAGCAAGATCTCCAGCACATAGAAACAGTAAATTGTAAGGAAGGTTATGAAAAGATAGCCTTCCTTTTCCACTTTCCACCTGAACAGAAAACCAGAAAAAATAACCAGTTGGAGTTGGAACTTGCATTTGAGTTCAATCGAAACTTGAAATTGACTTTTAACTGAAGTTGAAACTCGAAGTTGAGCACTAGAGGAGTGGAACATCGAGCTAACCCCTGTGCAACAAAAGTGTATGACCCCGTGAAAGGCGACCTGACACACAGGCAGATGGCGAGGCGTGCTGGCTGAAGTTGCAGAGCTCACAGGACACACGAGCAGATGTGCACAGCGTGCACGCGTAACACCAATGTTAAGGTGGTAACAAGTTACGAATACATGATACTGCCATAAGTGTGGGCTACAGATACATGATACCGGCACCAGCATATCCAGATACACGAGCATGACATAGATAAATGATGTGGCTACTCGAGCATGCTACATTTGCACGTCCAAACTATAGCTACACGCCAAAGCTAGATACAAGAGAGGAAGGATGAAGGCATCATTAGATTGGGGTAAAAGTAACGCAGAATCTATGCACAAGGTGTGTTCCCGCACACGATTCCCAGCGCATAGGAACAGTAAGTTGAGAAAGAAGATTATGAAACAAGGGAGAAGTTGAAGAAAGTAATAGGTGCTGAAAAATAGGACAGCAGTGAACCGAAAAAAGGTTGTCCATAACATAACGAAAAACATTTTATGTCAACAAAAAGAAGGCCTACCTAACTTTCAGCACGGGAACCCACATTTTTCCCATGGGAGTGCTAATTCCCATAGATATTGACAGATACATCCAATTGTATTGTACTGAACCAAATGGTCACTAATGCATTCAAGGCTAATAATACAAATAGCATTGAGCTAACTTCAAACGAAATATCTACTGTAAAATAAAGTAACTTGAATGTTTGCACGCGCCAAATCAGAGATAAAATTCAACACAACTCGTCACAGATAAGGACTAATTCACACGATTGTGTGTGTGTGTGTGTGATTGATTGATAATAAATTAGTTTTAGGCTCCCGTTACTACAACAAAAACGTTCAAAGAGAAGAAGTAATAAGTTATAGTTGTAACTATAAAGGACAAAGTTATAGTTATAGGAGTGATATATCATTCTGCCAGTTCCTAAACCCCGTCATGAGCTACAAGATGCGAAGCATGCGGAAAGTTTCCTTCAAAAGTGATTATAATTAGAACTCGCCAGCAGGCAAAGCTCCCCAGGCAAAAGGGCGGCAGCTGTGCGGCCCCCACTACAGGAGCACGCGAGGGGCTCAAGAGATGCAGGGGATTACCGCCGACGCGCCCCAGGATGTTTCCCCAAGCCCAGGGAATGTTTTCCCCAATGAACTTCCCCTCAGGGAAGCGAGTAACACACTGTGCCTAAAACATACCATCAAATGCGCCACACTTCGCCTCGAGACATACAAGCGAGACTGAGGCTCGAGACTTCTGCTCGAGATGTCCGCACGAGACTTCTGCTCGAGATGTCCGCACGAGACTTCGGCTCGAGATGTCCGCACGAGACTTCGGCTCGAGATGTCCGCACGAGACTTCGGCTCGAGATGTCCGCACGAGACTTCGGCTCGAGATGTCCGCACGAGACTTCGGCTCGAGATGTCCGCACGAGACTTCGGCATGAGATTTTACGCCAAGATTTCGTCAAGAAACTTCATATAAAGATTCAGGTTTGAGACTTCGGCACGAGAACCAGCAAATTTGGGCAAACACAAATCTCAACGAAACAAATTCTGGCAAACCCTGCTCTAACCGCAACAAAATTCGGCAAACCAAGCCCTAACCGCAACAAAATTCGACAAACCAAGCCCTAACCGCAACAAAATTCGGCAAACCAAGCCCTAACCGCAACAAAATTTGGCAAACCAAGCCCTAACCGCAACAAAATTTGGCAAACCAAGCCCTAACCGCAACAAAATTCGGCAAACCAAGCCCTAACCGCAACAAAATTCGGCAAACCAAGCCCTAACCGCAACAAAATTTGACACACCCTACTCTGAACGGAACACATTCTGGCAGCAGTGCTTGGATACGCCGAGGCATGACACATCCCGCGGCGTCAACAAGAAGATCACCTCACAAACAGATAAATCTGTCATGGCCTCCATAACACGGGAAATAACGACTGGGAAATAAAAAACATTGGGAAATTCTTTTCAGTTCACGGATTTTGCCCATTGCAATAAAATTGCAATGAAAACTATGAAATAAAACTATGAAGAAAACAGAATTGAAATATACAGAATAAAGAAATAAGCCAACGTAGCAAACAGTACTTGAACTAGAGAATATAACGAAGACTTCTATTTATTTGCAAACTTCTCGGTTCTTTTCTCATGTTATGAAGTAACTATTTTTATGTCATGAACTATTTTCCATCAAAAATAAGACTCAAAGTGTCATTTTAAATGGACTGGAAAATTTTTAAAATCTGAATCCACAACCGCAAAAAAAACTAGAAAATAAATTGCACACCCAGCAAGAAGAGTATTTTTCTATACCATAAAAACAGTCAAACTTTTCCGCAGGAGCATCTATGATTTTAACTGCCCAAGTATAGCCTCAGTACTATGCGGCTAAAATTATAGATGCCCCGGCGTGAAAGGTAAACTGGGAAGACGCTAATCAGAAAGCAGCACGTTAAACATGAGCAAACATATTTCCTTCAGCGACTGCGATACTCAGTCACGCGATGAGCACATTAATCCGGGGTTACTGAACCAATCACGTTGATTGGGGGGACTTATTTAGTCTATTTTTTAATAAAATATTTTCATCAAGATTTACGAAGAATGATCACTTGCATCATTTGCATCGAATTACTGGAGTGATTTACCGGAAATGGAAAAATATCGCTCACACTGCTGAAGAGTTTTATGAAGATCTTTTCAGTGTACATACAAGACGTGCATCTACTCGCACAATTTGAAGAAAACACAACTATCGTAAAGCTTGCGAGGTTCCACAATTGCAGGCAGTGTGTAAACAAAAATTGCGTATAGTTTAAGCAGACGTACAAATAATTTTCAGAGAAGTAGAGCTTCACACAGAAGTAAATAATTCAGAGAAAGTGTTCATAAAATGATCTGATTGCTAAAGAACGTGCTTTAAAAGACATTAAATGTTCCCTTGATAACAAAGTAGGATTGATCTAGTTTCCATCTCACTCGAATGAAACAATTTAAAGATTTTCAAGTTGACAGAGAGACGTAACGTAACAAACTTAAATACATCATCACTTTAGGTCGGACTCGGCCTAACCTGATGCGTGCGCCATGAAGCCAAGTGTGCGCTGGCTGACACAGCGGGCTCGGTGAACACAAATACAAAATGGTCTAAGTCAACACACGACTTCTACCTAGCATAATGAACGCAACACAGAAACTTACAGAACCCATCAAAGATAACACAACGGGTCCGAGAAAACTATCACTAACGGATTTGATAAACACAAAGAGAACAAAAATGGGGACAATCAACACAAAGACAACAAATAGATGTTCCAGTAAGAACTACCACAACACTTAAAAGTCTAAGAAACACTGATAAACCCCTAACTTTCCCAGTGAACACTAACACAACACTACCGTGCCCAGTAAACACCAACACACATTAAAAAGTCTAATAAACACCAGCGCGCTCATAAAAAGGAACACCTCAGGCGACCAGCTAGGGAACGATCTGTACACAACTCCACACCAAACATTAGGGCATCTCGCTCTGAAATTCTAGCTTTGAAGTCTCGTTCGAGCACTATTCAGGAGGCATGACACGATGACCCCATGACACCCACACTCGCCTCAGAATACTGCGGCCTACATGTTTGTGAACCTCCGACCTGCATCTTCATGTGCTGTTATTTTCAGATTACAGGCACACAACTTCATAAAGCAACCTTAAACTTGTATTGAACAAGAGTAAATTAGACGATTCTCTCGTTAAAGCTTAAAATCAGACGACTCTCATTAATGCATAAAATTCGACGATTCTCTCATTAATGCTTCCTCCATTCTGTCGCTAACCCTTCAGCGTCGGAATTTTTTACTCGTAATGCTCACTCTACCGCACAACCACCTTCATTACAACTACCGCCACTACAACCACCCTTATTACAACCACCGCCACTACAACCACCGTCATTAGACTGGCACTGGTTGTCACCGAGATCACAAGGAAGAAGGAACTGCCACTCGGCAGTAAAGCTCTAACCACATTCGGTACCGATCTGACACGAAATAAAATATTACATAACGGAAAACAAAGGTGGATTTTGAGACGGTGAAGGAGGGTTCATGCATTCAAGTCCGCATTTTCTGACACAACAAAAGGACATCGATAACGTGCGGCAACTTCGGTCAGGGCGCATGGTAAGCGCGGCAGTAATGCAACGCCTCACGCATTATTGAGGTGGCTTCGACATCGACCTCCAGACACGCACAAAGCCGAGTTACCAGCCGCAGTTCTCGTACCCTTCTCACCTTCTTTGCCATCATCTACTCAACTGTATACAGTTAGGCTCGCTCAGGACTTTTTGAAAGGTGCACGAAACCCACTCACGAGTGTGACATATTCAGGTCAGCTCACAATCTTTCATCTGTACACAAATTGGGCTTTTCTAAGCCTACTCACTAGCACACATATGCTCGTTCACAGCCTACTCACCAGCACACATGCGCCCGTCCACTGCCCACTCACCAATATACAGTTGGGCTTGCCGACGGCCCACAAGTTGACTTTCTTGTCGTCGCCACCGGTGGCCAGGACGCGGCCGCTCTTGTGGCCGAGCGCCAGGCAGTTCACGGCCCCCGAGTGTGCGCAGAACTCTTCTGTGGGTCAAAACAGAACGGTTAGTTCAAATTCACGGCTTTAGATAGATAATTTACACTCTTTAATAACGCACTCAACGGTGAGGGCAATGATTAAAAGAAAACGCAGAGGCGCGTCATGTTTTACAGTGAGACTTAGGGAGAGAAAAATTACTGAGTACAAGAAGACGGTTAGGAAAATGGTCAAGCATACTAATGACAGATTAGATGATAATTTAAGCCTCCCTAACTACAACAAAGATGTTCAAAGAGAGGAAGGATGAAGCTACCATTTAGTATGGAGTTAAGGGAACGAGGAAACTATACACAAGGTGCGTTTCCGTACAGAATGTCGCACGCATAAAAACAGTAAAGAAGGAAGGTTGTGAAACAAGATAAAAGTTGAAGAAGATAGTCAGATGTGTTGAAAAACAGGACACCGGTGAACCGAAAAAAGGTGGTCTTTAACAAAACAAACATTTTATTTCAACAAAAAGATCGCAAATTTTCCCCGAAGGAGCGCTAATTCCCATAGATACAATACTTGTATCTCCCTGAGAGAAACGGTAAATTCAAATTCCTGACATTCGATGGATATTGAGCATCCATGGACAACGAAGTCAACGGTGAGAGCAGCAATAAAAGAAAACACAGAGGCATGTATTAAAATAAGTGAGACTTGAGGGAAAAATGACCTCGTCTGAGAGGACGGATAGGAAAATGGTCAGACATTTTAATGCCAATCATCAGGCCTCATCTAAGGATATTCTGAATGCGTTGGCTGACTCCATCACAGTGTCAGGACAGATGGTGGAGTTGTGGAGAGAGGTCTGAAGGCATAGATTAACACGTTGACTGCGTATTGGTACGTGTGTGCACCACTAGGTAAATTGCTCATTCACGTACCGGTATCGATGAATAGCATTTCAATGATTTCATTACCTATATTTAAAATAGACTATGGCGTACACGTTAAAATGCTATCGTGAAATTAAATTTTTCCCGCTTCTAAGAAATGATAAAAATGTAATGAAGCAGTAAAGATGGCTCTTCAGTTCTGTAACTTCCAACCTAACCAAACCGACAGTAGCAACCGCAGTAATAACAAGTTTTGCCTCCGTTAAATAGGTACAATCATACACGTAGGTCTTTACACCACCTTACCCGATCGAATTCACAAGAATTTCAAGGAAAAAATGGTTCGCCTACCGAACATATTGACTTCGTTGTACGCGGTTCCACTGCTCTCATGTGCATGCGGTAATGATATCACAATCCCCGACTTCGAGAAGAAATGCTTAGATTATTAGTTAGTTTAAGCCTCCCTATCGTCAACAAATGAGATCCAAAGTGAGGAAGGAAGAAGGCACCATTTAGTATGGAGTTAAGGGAACGTGGAATCTATGCAGAAAGGGCATACAAACAGTAAGATGAGAAAGAAGTTCATGAAACAAGATCAAAGTTGAAGAAGAAAGTAGTAGGGGTTGAAAAAACAGAACAGCAGTGAACCGAAACAAAGTTGGTCCGTGACAAAACAAACACCTATGTTATTTTAACAAAAGGATAGCCTACCTTACCATTAGCTCGGGCCCTCACATTGTCTCCCTGGGAGTGCTAATTCCCATAGATACAATAGTTGTATCCCCCTGAAGGGTTTTGGGGATTAAATTTAAGTGAAAATGACGATACATGAGCACATGCTAGCTTGTTAGCGAAAGTCCCTCTACGTTTTGCCCTCACCGTGTTTACAAAGTGTACAATTAAAATTAGCGGCGATTAGCAAAGATCAGAAATGAAATGATGCATTAGAAAAAACCAACAATACTTCTTCGAGTTGCACAGAAATCATATGATTACACCCGTATAGAAAAAGCGTCTATTTGCATCTGCGTCACGACCGAAAGTGAAGGTCTATTACTTCGTGAAGCGAAAATCATACGATTACACCCCTATAGAAAAAACCGTCTGTTTGCCTCAAGACTGAGAGTGAAGGAATGCTATATTTAATAAGGAGCACGAAAAAATGATGGTTATGTTCATGAGAGATGCAGCATCTCTTGCGCAGTCGAGAAACATCAGAGATGCTCGACCGCTAACCAGACCACAAATTGCAGGGTTCCCTAGCGGCAGCAACCGCCAAACTGACCGCCAATGGCAACGGCTTGTCGGTAGCTAGGCTACGTGATATAACAGCATGCGCGAATTAAACATTTCCAAGATCACGAAAATAAACCGCTTGCAGTTTTAACCTTTTAACGTTCACGTTTTGTTCTCATATTACCGTCATCACAACCACCATCTTAGTACTAAACTGGCACCGGCATCATGTAGTCGCCGACATCACAACGAGACAGTGACTGCCACTCGACAGTGAACTTTGAAGAACACATTAGGGCACAAATTTCACAAGGAATAAAATACATTAAAGCTGTTTATGAAAGTGTACTTAAAAATCGACTTTGACGGTAAAGGGAGGTTAATTTGCACCACCAACCGTCGACACACAAAGCTGTCTTAGATCACAAGTCTGTCAACGGTGCCGCCATATCAACACGGTAGTCGAAGGCAACGCGAAATGTGAAATCTATTGTGTGATGACGCACGAAGAGAGTTCCCAACTATATTGTGATTTTCATAATTTAGGTAAATCTTCGTACACCATGTACCTGATTACATTGCTATTTTTTGATTAAGGTAACATTTCGTAGACAATTTTTGTGATTACATTGCTAACCTTTCTTTTTTTTATCTTTTAGGTAAAATTTCGTACACTATGTCCCTGATTACATTGCTACTTTTCATCATTTAGGTAGATTTTTGTACACTAAGTGCACATAGGTTAAATTAGGTTATAAGACACTGACTTACACTAACCATACTATAGGGATCCCCAAGAGAGGAAGGCACCATTTAGTACGGAATTACAGAGAAAAAAAATCAATGCACAGGGTATCCCCATATTCTACGCATGGAAACAGCTTCTCTGAAAGGATTTTACAAAACAATATAAATAGAAGAAGAAAACAATACGTGTAAAATAAAATAACAGTAGTCGAACGCAAAAAAAAATGTTCGCCTCAAAACATCTATTCCATTTCAACAGAAGGTAGGCCTACCTAACCTTAAGCTCAAGACTCCGCGTCTTCCCCCTAAGAGGTCCAATTCTCATAGATATAATAGCTATAACCCATAGAGGGGATTGTTTTGCTCGTGAAGAAATGAAAGCAAAAAATATTAAATTCCCATTCTAATGTCATTCGACGGCTCTCTGGAGTGATGATGTAATTGTATATCACTGGAGAATACTGCGAAGCTTTTATTGCATGCAATACACAAGCAATAAAAATATCTTCACTCTGAATTGGATAACATGCTAGTTTAAGACTCCCTAACCGCTACAAAGACGTTCCAAAGAGAGCAAAGCACCATTTAGTCTGACGGTACGGAAACGCGGAATTTCTGCACAAGGGGCATAGAAACGTTAAGTTTAAACAGAAGTTTATGAAAGAAGATAAAAGTTGAAGAAGAAATTAGTTGGTTATGTTAAACAGGGCAGTAGTGAACCGAAAATAAGATAGTCCTTAACAATACAAAAAGTATTTTATATCAACATAAAGAAGGTCAACCTAATCTTTGGCTCGGGACCTCACATAAAACTCGTCTGAATCACACTCAACATCATCACTACCTTACACCAAATAATGTAGACAAATTTCAACGAACGAAAATTTGTTAGTCGATTACGCAAATTCAATCCAGCATAAACTCAACATGAGTGGCCGCCAACGAATATATTGCTAACATGTATACAAGACGCCCTTTTGATCATACGTTATTCGTAAGACATACATTATCTAAGCATTGCACGTTTACATGGACTTCGCAATGAAATCCTTAATGACGGTGAGCTTTCAGTCCCAAGGCACCAATGCAGCACCAGTAGTTTGTGAAACTAGGAGCTCTGTTTTCCCTTCACGAAGTAACGGCATGGCGCAACACGACGCGCGTTCCTCAGGTCATCCACCGCTTAGCGACTGAGACTCGAGTACCTTTGCGAGCAAGCAAGAAACTCAGCGTAAAAACTAGACAGCGTCGTTCCAAACGGCAACGGAGAAATTGTTTTTTCGGGAATATTTCGTCACGCGCTGCAAGCGCAAAATCACGCACGGCGTTCGCAACTCGGGCGCCAAATTGCAAAAAGAGGCGAGGAGGCACGGTGGCGTAAATTGTGGCATTACGTGTCATTTCTAGACCAAAAAATCGAGCACAACAAAAATGCAACACGAGTGGACGATTCAAATGTCCACAAATGGAGTGTTTAGCATGGAACTCAAAAGCTCAACAGTAAGACTTGATGAAAACTTTTTCTGTACCCCATCGATAACTTATCAAAGCTGGAAATCTTGAAGGCATTATGGGAAACAATACTCATGCTTGTGAATGGTATACAGAGTGGGGAATAAAACCCCGGACTCGTTTTCAATCGGAAATAAAACCTACTGATATTTGTTTGAAACGAAAATTTACACTCAATTTATAAGGTCTTGCCTTCGCGTTTCAGACAGCATATGTAGTTAAACCCTTCTGTAGTATTCTGAAAATGAGTAAATGTCAATGTGGCCTGCATCTTTGTCTGACTTGAACCCTTGGACTTCAGTGTTTGGTCACTGTTGGAAACTGAAGTCTGTGCATCATGCCACACCTCTGTCGACGAACTGAAGTCGTCCCTTAAGAAGGCATGGGACAAAATACCGCAAGAGAAACTGCGTGTAAAGTTTCAGAGGAAGACTTCAGAGGGTAAAGAATGCAACAGAGGAGCACATTGAAAAGTAGAACTTCGATTTAATTTCATGGATACTAGCAAGTTAAATGTACGATTTTAGTTTTTCTTTGCAATATTCTACAGTAGATATATTACCAATTAACTTAGTCTAGGAATTTTTTTCCATACCATGTAAGCTGAAAACATAAAGAAATATAAGCTGAAGCCCACAAACGATTGTAGTAAAACAATAACGAACAATGGATTCGTCTGAAGAACATTTACAGTGCAAACAAAGCAACAACAGCGCACTATAGCACTTACACCAAGACAACAGCACACAGCCTTGCACCAAACACATACCCTGACGCCCTCAAGAATTAAAGCATAGCGTGACTTTCCTAGAACGTTAAAACAATCTACGCGCAAACACGGTCAATTGTTTCAACACATTTCCTGGCAAGGGACTCATCGGTGATCATTGCGGGATTTTCATAATGCTACTGACCGACCTGCAGTCACTAACTCAATTTTATAAATACTTAAAAAACGCTAAATGAAGGCACGGTCCAGTTAATGTTTGCTACTATTGCTTACAACAATTGGCTTTAAATTTGCTGAAAATCTCAAATCTCAAATTTATTTTTACCACAAAAACCTAAAATTTTGCACTAGAAAAACTCGAAAAAAAATTTTAACAGAAAACTTTCAAAATTTATTATTTTGGCCAGAAAAAACCCAACTTCATAATTTTGGCGATAAAAAGTTAAAAAGTTAATAGTCTTCGAGAGAAGAGTGTTACACCAGCTCCGTGAGGCGGGGCGCCACAGGTGGCAGCGCGGCACAAGGTCTGCACAGCACAGCTGCACCGCACGTGACTCACGCAACTTCATCATAGCCAGGAACTGACATCAGCATCTTCTTGTGCGAGGTCTGCGCTCTTTTGCTAGGCCTAGGTGCAGCAGGGACTTCCAAAATATTATTCGTCACAAATTCTTATTAGTGTTCCAAAATATAATTTGTCCTAAATTATTATTAATGTTCCAAAATATCATTTCTGCTAAATTATTATTAAGTGTTCCAAAATATAATTTATCCTAAATTATTATTTGTGTTCCAAAATATTATTTTACGATAATTTCTAGCTCCTTTATGTATATCATTTTTCATGCTACTAAATCTACGCTCTAATATAAGACCTGGTGCAGCATGTGGCTTGGTGTTCAAAAATACTTAACAATAATTTGTGGCTTCTTTAAATAAATTATTTTTCATGTTACTAAGTCTTCGCTCATATGGTAGGCATGGTGCAACATGTTGCTTTGTGTTGCAAAATATTATTTAATGAAAATTGGTAGCTTCTTTAAATATTAGGTTCCAGTGCGAGGTCTACGCTCTCATGTTAGGCCTGGTGCCGCATGTGAGTGCGCGTTTCAAAATATTATTTAACGGAAACCTATCACTGTTTGAAGTACTACTTTTAACAGTCCCTAAAAATTAAAAAAAGAAAATATTTTTTATTACATATATGTGTGTCAGATGACATTAATTAGTTTTAGCTTCCCTAACTGCAATAAAAGTGTTCCACAGAGAGGAAGGAGGAGGGCATCATTCAGTTTGGATGTCAGGGAAGAGGGAATCAATGCACAGGGTGTGTTCCCAGGTAAGATCTTCAGTGCTTATGAACAGAAAGTAGTAGGGAAATGTATGAAATAAGATACAAGTTGGA
Source organism: Platorchestia sp. MABIK (assembly GCA_014220935.1). Taxonomy (NCBI): domain Eukaryota; kingdom Metazoa; phylum Arthropoda; class Malacostraca; order Amphipoda; family Talitridae; genus Platorchestia; species Platorchestia sp. MABIK. The sequence goes on from JACJUY010002022.1 coordinate 18,913, forward strand.
GAAGTCACAGCCATTGGAAAAACAGCAGCAATAGATCGAGAAAAAAAAAATCAGTAAAAATTCATTCTACTTCAACAATAGCAAGGGCTACCTATATTACAGCTCATGACTTTACTTGAAAGCGCAAATTCCTGCAGATAAAATAGTTGCATCCTCGAGAGGCGTGGAAAAAAGGAACATACTCGAGTCATTCTCAGAGACCCAATAGAACATTGTTCAGAACTTCCACAGAAATTGCAAGACAGAGCAGTAAGGTGGATCACAGGTTCACTTACAACGATCCAATCGAAGAATAGTCACTCATAAGCTCCACAGAAATCGTCATATTGACTAGTAAGGTAGTACACAAGTTCATTCACAACGATCAGATACAATAATACATGAAAATTTTACAGTAATCGCAAGAAAGGTGGAACACAAGTCGCAGCAGAGGTCTGTATCGCCTCCAACTTTTCTAGAAGTGTCGTAACTCCTAAGGAAACACGCACAGCTGTGCTAACAAGATGACCGCAAAACCAGGCATTCGCACTCACTACGCTGTGTGAGGCCAGATGGAGGATTTGGAAGAATTTTGTTAGATTAAATTATAAGTTAGTATAAGCCTTCCTAATCGCAACAAAGGTGTTCCAAAAAGAGAAAAGATGAAGGTGCAATGAAGTATGAAATTAAAGAACGGAGAGTCTATACACAAGGTGTGTTCTCACACAAGATCCCCTTGGCATAGAAACAGTGAAGAAGGAAGTTTATGAAATAAGATAGCAGTTAGAGAAGAAAATAATACGTACTGGAAAACAGGGCAGCAGTGAACCGATACACAAGATCAGATTGATCATCAATGAAAGAATTAATAACAGTGCACCCGAGCTAGTCAACAGAGTGTCTCACTTACAGCTAGGGCGGGGGGTCGAGACCAAAGATCATTCGGCAAGGGCCAAAGTGAAGCTCGGGGGAAGAAAAGTACACAATATATATTAGGATACACATGACCGCTTTTGACACCATTCAAATAACTACAGAGAACTTATGCCTTTCAGTAGATTGATGAACAGTTAAAAAATCCTTGGAAAAAATAAATGGATAAACACATAAATAACACAAAACTAAATAACAAAGGCGCCGCCAAAAGACTACACTTTCAGATCCTCGCGAAAGCATTCGCAGCGTTCAAAAGCAGATGGTAAACACAGCAGAAACACGTCACAGCCACGAACAAGCAACGATGCATGATGCGCAATTTCATTTTAAGTTTCAGATACTAACTTCCAATTCCGGGACAACAGTAAGAACAGCTATTTTCATGTAGTCTCAAAGACATTTAATACGCATTTAGCAAGGAAAAATTATCTGCACAGAGTGTTGTGCTAACATTTATCTAATACTTCTGGTAAACCCACAAAGCAAGGATGGGTTTGGGAGAAACTAAAATCATATACTTCAATTTCCATGGGAAATCAAAGCACGCGATTCATTTTCTTGCGATTACGGTACAATTCGTCACTTGACAATGAAAGCTAGGGGTACCTAATTGGCCTACATCTGCGCCGAAACCCTAAAATTTACCCCTTTCTAAAGCAAGACTTGGCCTTAAACAGAACACAGCATCTGGCCCCGCTGCATCGTCGAAAGAGGCAAAATTCTACGACAAAATCAAAAGAGAAATGCAAGAACTTTGGGCTAATCTCACAACCCTGACCAAAGAAACGCTGAAGATCCACCGCGTCAACAGCGAAAACTGCTATCAGCGAGGTAACAACTACCTCTCATGACTGCCAGTAAAACCGCACACAATAGCGAGCAAGAGCCAAGCACTGCCTGGAACAAGCTTCTGCGAATTTATAGTGGGTATAAATGGGCGATATGGATCTAGTAAGCCAAAGTAAAGCAAAGACACGTAACTGATGCTCGTAACCCGGACTCGTTCAAGTTAACCGGAGTTTGTCAGCCGTAGAGGAAGTTGAACATGAATTTTACGGTTAGCTTGAGCCTTCCATCACGAAATGTTCACTGGGAAACGAATTTACGCCGAAAGAATTACACCAACCGTAAAATGGAAGGAGCACCTAAATGGTACTAATGTCCATTCGATTAGAGTAGAGCTAGACGTGTCCCTGACAGGGATCAGGTCACACTCGTATATTAGGGCTCACTCCGCTCAGAAGTATTTGGGAACAAACCGCTCAGGCATCAGCGTAAAGAGTACGTGTTACTATGCTGCAAATAGTCTGAAATCTATGCTTAAAACAGTTGATCAACATTTTATTCCAACGAAGTAAGGCAAATTCATAGTGAACACCGCTGAACTTAGGTAGATTTTGCTCAATATGACGATCACAGGAACACGTGAAATTAGTGGCTCATCTTTATATCTTCCGATGTCTAGTTTGTTCTTCAAAAATTTGCAAACATTCCCAGATTAGATTAGAGGTTAGTTTAAGCCTCCCTAACCGCTAAAAAAAAAAGAGCGTATCGAAGAGATGAAGATGGAAGACACCATTTAGTATGGATATTAGGGAACGCGGAATCTATGCAAAAGGAGCATAGAAACAGTGAGTTGGGAAAGAAGTTCATGAAACAAGATAAAAGTCGAAGAAGAAAGTAGTATGTGCTGAAAAACAGGACAGCAGTGAACCTAAAAAGGTGGTCTTTAACATAGCAAGAAATATTACATTTTAACAAAAAGTAGGCCTACCTTAACTCTCAGCTCGGGCCCTCACACATTTCCCCCTGGGAGCGCTAATTCCCACAGATACAATAGTTGTATCCCCCCTGAGGGGGTAGCAAATAAAAAGGAAAAATGATTCAACAGTGCGAAGGTCTCACACCAAACAAAAATATCGGTTAAACAAGCTTCTGTAAATCCTGCTCTCAAACACTGCACACTAAAATGATTCCACAGGGAAATCGTGCATAGGAAAACAGTGCAGAGTCCTCACCTGAACAAAAACATCGGGTAAATAAATGTGAAAAGATCCTCCTCTCAACCCCAGCAAACACGTTTAAATAAGCGTCCGAAAATCCTGTTCACTGACAATGCAAACGACAATGACTCAAGACGACAATAGTGCACAGTCGACACCTCAAACATAAAATATCAGATAAACAATCGTCCGAAAATCCTGCTGTCAAATAGTGCAATCTAAAACGATTCCACAGGGAAATGGTGCAGAGTCCTCACCCCGGACAAAAACATCGGTGTCGCCAGAGGGAGGGGGCGTTCTCCACGCCGCCGTGGGCACGCCGTTGGGCACGACGGTGGCAGCTTTTCTCCGGCGCCTCCGCCCGCACTCGAGCACCAACTCCACCATCGGCGAGTCGGGCACGGGAGTGGGGACAGCGATGGGAGTTTTGGGCGAGGAGCTGTCCAGAGACGACGACCGGGAGCTCGAGACTTTAGGGGAGGGTTGGTCTGAGGAGGACGGGGGAGTGAGAGCCCCAAGTAAAGGCGGCCGCAAGGCCCACGGAGGCTTGGTGTCAGGTGGCTTGGGTTTGACAGGCGGCGGAGTAGCAGCAGTAGGAGGAGGACGAGGTCTGGAGGGTAGTCTCGGCAGGTGACGAGGTCGGGCTCGGGACAGAGGAGGGTAGCGGCGGACTTTGACTCCTTTGACGAGTTTACTTTTTGAGGGTTTGGGCGAAGAGGCCGAGGTGGTGCTAGCGGGAAGGCCTCCGCCAGCAGACGGCAACGCTGTCACCGCTGACGCCAGCGTGATGAACCCACAGCACGCCACTGCAGCAGCAGCAGCTTCGACCACAGCGGACATGCGGAGTGAGGTCTTCTGGAGTTACATGAGAGCGCTCCAACGGCTCTCTCAAGTCTTGTTCTTGGGGGCTGTTCTAAAGTTACATGAGGTATTGAGGTAAAGAGCACTTAGAATTGCACACAATTTACTGAGATATCACCATATACAAGTCTTCGTCATATCTTCTTTGGGGCTGTTCAAAAGTCACGTGAGGTACTGAACAATTGGAACACTTCGGTTCTTAAAGAATATTAAATGAAATCCAATGAGATATCAGCATAAATTCTCGACAGGATAAGTCTTCGTCACATCTTCTGGGGGGCTGTTCAAAGGTCACATGAGGTGTGGAGAACTTAGATCACTCCGGTTGACGGGTGCTGAACGAAATCAAATAAAATTCTTTGAAACACAGCTATAAACATGGCTTCCTCTACCCTGTTTTGATACTTCACGACACATGCCTCATTTAATACTTGTATAGTCCATCATTCTGAAGACGTGTTTCCAACCAGTTCCTCACACACAGTTCAGCTGAAGATTTGCAGAGCGTTTGAGGGGCATTGTTCTCAAAGATCGAAAATCTGCACTTTTTGGAAAAATCTCCAGCAAATACATCAACTTCTCACATTTCTTCGATTGAAGAAAATGACACAGTTCATGCAGAAGCATAGGATGACATCGGTACACTTCAACACTTGAAATATTGATTTTTCTCATTTAAACTTTGCCAACTAGCTTACAACTGCATCACACTAAAACAGATTCTTCTGACACTTGAACAAGGAAAAACACAGCTGTTTTAAAATTACTTACCTGAAAGAGAAATTCATATTAATTTTTCATTGTGAAAACACAGTAAACACAAGGATAAGGTAAGAACCTTCTCGATGCTTTTAACCAAATTGATAAACAACGTTTAACGAGCATCTAAAACTTGAATAAGACGGTAAACCCCCAATGTTTTGGTAAAGGAACATCACAACGTGATCGATGCTGGTAAAAAATAAATTCAACACTAGATGACTAGAGAAATTACCGTAATATTTCTCACACGAGCCTAAAAAATACGTCTTTACAGGGCTAATATAGAGGGGAACACCAACGCTGAACTCGACTCTTAATACTCAAGCTTCTTGCAAGCCGCACCAAGCGTCACGCGTTGGCGACAAAAAGAAGGAACTAACGCTGGAAGAATCGCGAGCATTTTTTGCCCAGCTGACAGTGCAATAATTCGGAATCACGGAGCGCAGCAAATTATTTGGCGCGGAGGGATGGAATTACGAGCGGCTGCTCACGACACGAGAGCACCACCAGAACATTGAATAATGACTGAGGACTTGCACGAAGGTCGCAGCACCGTTACGTGCGCAGCGGCCTGACCTTGTGAGCAGTGATATGATCTAGGCGCAGGCAGGGGTACTGCTTAGTAAGTCCAGGCACCATCTAAAAAGTCCAGGCACTATCTAATACGTCCAGACACTATTTAACAAGTCCAGGCACTATTAATAATAAGTCCAGGGACAAATTAATAAGTTCAGGCACTATTTACCCAGTCCTGGCACTATTTAACCAGTCCTGGCACTATTTAACAAGTCCAGGCACTATCTTATAAGTCCAGGCACTATCTTAAAAGTCCAACGAGCGAGTATAAACAGCACAGGGCAGTTCAAGGTACGGCTGTTGAAGGCTTCTTTGCTGTGATTCATGAGGGTAGTTGTAGCGAGTGATAAATGGCATGAATTAGTGACTTGAAGTACTGGCGAACCCTGTGACGTTGTTCTAAGCTGGGTGGAGCGAAGAGTGGGTAATTTAATCGCTGAAGGACGAATAAGATTACAGGAAATTGATTACCTATAGATTTTCAAAATTTTGGATAATAGAGATATTAAATACGGCTAATTTTTGCTCATTTTGAGCCAGTGTTGAACATAAAATAGATTAAGAAATACCACATTTTGTGGAATTTGCGAAAGAAATGTCAACAAACAGGCAACGATGTGGATAGAGAACATATTACATGTTCATAATCAGTACCACTCGGAATCTCTTCCGAACAAATGGGTTACAAAAATGCAACCCAGCCTAAACTTCCTGTGCATAAAGCTGTGCCTCACAGCGTAGAGCGAAGTCGACGTTTTCCGTTACTTCGCATTCTAAGCAGCAGTAGCAGTGTACAGTAACACCGGACAATAAAATCAGCAGCAGATGCACCTTCAAATTAGGAGCTCGCGTAAATGCTTCACATTTAAAATACGAGGCAATGATACAAATATACTCCGAATACCAACATTTCACATAGAGTTCGTCGTTGCTGAATGCAGAAATGAAATAATAAAATCAGCAGCAGCTACACCTTCAAACTACGGGCATCCACACATACCTGACATTCAAAATCCGTCGCAACTAAACAATAATGATATGAATACTCATAAACATTTCAAATAGAGTCCACCGTTCCTGAATATGGAAGTGGACAATTTTGTCAAGGTTTTTTGACTGCATCTCGGCCAGCTGATCGGGCAAGCAGCGGTGAAGGTGAAGGGGCACTCACATCAGCTCCAGAAGAACACGGAAAGAACAAGAAAACAAAAAAAGTACCTTCGAAAGAGCTAAACAACGGTACGTCTACGAGAACAGCGTGACTTTCCGCACCATTCTTACGTTTCATTTTCAGGCTTCTGTGGCTCTAACAATTTTCTAACAATTCACTGGGTAATTTATTTTGAATGTTGAACAGAAATTATTTCTCTTCATTTATATGATCTCTTTTATTATTACTACTATTATTATTGTTGTTGAAGAATTAACTTTGTAATTCGTTTTGAATGTTGAACTGAAATTACCTCTGGGCATTTCTAGGATCTCAATTACACGGTCTCAAAGACATGCACACAATACATTATAGTTTTCTCGCTGAAAGGCTAAATCTACTCAAAGAAAATTTCAACGTATAGCAGTGTATTGCTTAGTGGTATCAGTTTAACTTGCGTCCAAAATCAAAACAGGAAGAGAGTGGCTACGCTATTCCTTTCTTATGAGTGATTTACGTTATTACAGCTAGCAGAGAAGGTTTAAAGTAGACGCGCATCAGCTCTATTGCTACGACGATGGAAATTGATAGGAAATTATCTCCTAGTCTTCTACACGGAGTACACCTGCACTCGACACAACTGTTGCTTGAGGTCATCTATGATCACAATTAGGGTCACGATGCGGAGTTTAAGTTCATGGCTGACCGCGGTCGCTCGAGCGATTTCGTGTATTTCGGTGACTTTCAAAAACCCACACGGTCTCGTTATTGAACCGTGCTGCTCGTGTAAACCGCTGAGTGACCAGCTGTATCATACATAGATTAGTTGTTAGTTTAAGCCTCCCTAACCGCAACTAAGACGATCCAAAGAGAGAAAGGAGGAAGGCACCATTTAGTGCGAAACAAAATAAAAATTGTAGAAGACAGTAGTAGGTACTAGGAAAACAGGACACCAGTGGCCCGAAAAAGATAGTCTTTAACATAGCAAAACATTTTACTTCAATAAAAACAAAAAGAAGACCTGCCTGACTCTCAGCTCGGAACCTCATAGTTTCCTCCTGGGAGTGCTGAATCGTACGTCTAGTGAGCATGTATTTTCAAAAAAGTTCATCTCAAAAACGTCAGTTGCGTAAAATGGAATACAACTATCAAACAGAAAACCATTCAAAAACCCTAATGAGTACTAGAAGATTTTTTCCAGCCTTCTGTGATCACACATTCAACGAACTCGCACGCAAACATATTCTCACCAGTGATATCTACTTCGAATACAATTCTACCACACACAACATCCGAACCCGAATTTACTTACATATAGTTTTATTTTACACTATGGGGACAACACGTCAGATGAGATCATTTCCAAGGCATCAATTGGAAAACATGTCCAAATTACAAGGGGAAGTGAAGAGAAAGTAGCGCATTCCGTAACGCTAAGGACTGCAATAAGTGCGACCAACAGCAGTTACGTGAAAGGCATCAGAGCGACACGGTCAGTGAAACAAGAAAAAGTGGACAGCTCGAGGCGGTTGTTTTCCAGCGACTTTAACCGTCGGAACAACGCGTGGAATGTTGAAATGAGCGAACCGTTATTCTGGGTACGATGTTATGCCTTCTATCTGTATGTTGTTTGAAAATTCAGTACTCAAACGAAAATCAAATTCAACACTCACAGTAAAAGGAAACACGAACTAGGCCACATACATAGTCAAAGGAACAATGTCGATTTGAACAGGATTTTTCAACAACAATGGTCGTCGTAGCGGTGATGATATAGATGACAGCATATTTCTTCAATTCAAGTCAACTCGACAACGCTACGTGCTATTTCATAAATGAATCTTCAAAAGAAACTCTAGCATTAAGGAGTACTGAACATTTGAAAACCCCTGAAATGTTGCTAAATGCGGGATGCTTTTTTTGACAAATTTTAATTGAATGAATGGCCACATTTTGTTTAAAAAATGGTCAAATTTGGTTTCAAAAATCCCACTTTATTTCAAAAAATGGTCAAATTTAGTTTGAAAAATAGTCAACTTTTATCAAGAATAGTCAAGTTTTGGGTATCAAAGAGCTATCTCGCAATCGAGGCATTGACTTCTCCACTCTACCAACATGCTCGCTGTGCTCGTAGCCGAGTAGCGCAAACACGGAAGCTAAGTGAGCAATTCAGGCAATCTACTCGTGTGTTTGTACCCAACCTAGGCAGAATTTTTGTTCCTGTTCCCTATAATGAGTAAAGACAGTTGTATTTACGAAATTAGCATAAGAATTAATAGAACGGCAGACGATTTTAATTTACATCATGGTTATTTACAACTTATAACGCGGCATTGAATTTAATGCATGATGGTTAATATAGTTCATTTTACATTTATTTAACTTCAAAGTTGCACCTCGGAGAGTGAACACGTATCTGAATTACGGGTATATGATTTGAGCTACAGTCGAAAATTTTCAACATTGGTAAATTTTACAAGTGAGTTTTACATAACTATCTTCTCATGAAGAAAGTTTACTCAAGAATACTCAAAGATGAAAGAAACTAAGTTTCGATGAATTCAATACATTAGATTTAGATTATAAGTTAGTTTCGGAGTCGTTAACGATCACAAATATGTTCAGAGAGAGAAATGATGGAAGCACCTTTTAGTAAGGAGTTGAGGGAATGCGGAATCTATGCACTTAGTATGTTCCCACACAAAATATCCTGCGCATAGGAACAGCAAGTTAAGACGCCAGGTTCCAAAACAAGATAAAAGACGAAGTAGAAAGTAATAGGTGCTGGAAAACAACAACGCAGTAAACCAAAAAAGTAGCCCGTGACAAAACAAAACCCCAGTCTATTCTAACAAAAAAAGACCTACCGAACTCTCAGCTCGGGACCTCACGTTTTCCCTTTGTGAGCGCTAACTCCCACACATACAACAGTTGCATCTCACCGAGGGATCATTTATCGAGAACCAAATGAACGTGCGCTTCCCAGAAGCTCACGTGCACACGTAAGATGGCCAGAAAATAAAGGCCCAATAATTACATGACCTTGAAAACACGCTCACTGTCACTTAACCCTTTCCTGCACCGCGTGCCAGACATGGCACAAACCAAAATACAAAAAGTAAGCAAAATACTTAATTACTACTTGAGCGCGACGGCATTTTTGCGTAACGCAACCATTACTTTCTTATCGATATTTTACTTTGTTCATGGAAGTTCTTAATCCTACACTTCCCGTTTGATATTAGTGCACTTTTCAAGGTAAAGTTTTTTATTCCCATTTTTAAATGGTGCAGGAAAGGGTCCACATTCAATTCATTACTAGTGTCCACCCAAGACCATGAAAAGAGAATTTGGTGGAACATGGAGGCGACGGTCTCAAGGGTACCGCAGGCCGGGCAAGTCGAGGTCGCTTCACACGTTATGACCTCGCAATTAAAGGACCTGAGAACTGCTGCTCTGCGGTAAATTAGGTCACGTACGCAACAATTAAACGCACCTGCGGTACCTGGAATGATGAGCATCAAACCTGCGAGTCTGTATAAATAATTCATTGCCGAGGGGCGCGGCAATGTCGACCATATTAAGCGACCATATTCTAGCAGCGAATCGAGGTTCAACAATGAAACAAAAATAAACGTGGAATTAATGATAATTAAACACTCATTTTTTGGAAAATTACTATACATGTTTCTGAGATTTGTTGAGCAGTTTCGAACTTGAAGATTTTTGACAAAAGAGCGTCAGTTTCAGCCAATCATTTGAAATTCCCAAGTACAAATTGAGAAAGTTCCAAAAATGTCAAAGGTTTTCAATTTCTTATTCTCAAAACACACATCAACACAAAAAAAAATCATTACCACTTCCGTATCTTGTGAAATAATTCATATCTATGAAAATAAATGTTTCAACAAGTCGTATTATTTACTATTGCTTCATTCCTTTTTTAAATTATTTTTTGAGCAACAATTCCTTGCTTTCACCCAGTCTTTTTAACCCTTTGCCTCCTCCTGACGGGAACTCCAGTTCCCAGATGGCTAGTGCTTCCAGTTTAGAGAAATTGACAAAATTTCAGGTGATTCAACTAGTAGGGAAATAATTTGAACTAAATAACAAAATTCGGGCAATTCATAGTATTCCTGCAACTTTATTGTTACACATTTCAGAAGTTTGACACGTGCAATTTGCTATTGATGTCCACTCAGTGTAAGCTTCACTGTCTATGCAATACATATAATACCTTTTTTATTTAACTTGAGCAAGTTTTTCAAACACACATGTGTGTACAGATTAAATTAAGCAAAAACTAAATTGATATTTTTCCTCAGATTTTCCGACCAATTTTATGGCGTCGAAGATTGGATTATTAGTTAGTTTAAGCCTCCCTATCCTCAACAAATGAGATCCAAAGAGAGGAAGGAAGAAGGCACCATTTAGTATGGAGTTAAGGGAACGTGGAATCTATGCAGAAACGGCATAGAAACAGTGAGATGAGAAAGAAGTTCATGAAACAAGATTAAAGTTGAAGGAGAAAGTAGTAGGTGTTGAAAAAACAGAACAGCAGTGAACCGAAACAAAGTTGGTCCGTAACCCAACTATGTTATTTTGACAAAAGGAAAGCCTACTTAACCATTAGCTTGGGCCCTCACATTGTCCCCCTGGGAGCGCTAATTCCCATAGATACAATAGCTGTATCCCCCTGAGGGGTTTATGGCGTCGAAGCACACATTTTTAAGCATATTTTTTTCCAATTTAATAAGGAAGTAAACACCTGCTTATACAGAAAATACTGTGCTAGGGTAATTTTGCTGATATTTCAGGGTAATGACTGCAATTATCTAAGAAAACTTTCCCCCTAATTATTTGAGTGTTGGGAAGCAAAGGGTTAATTTTACTTCCACCGTGACAGCGACTGATGCACTCTGTTTAAATAGTCACATGCCCAATCTAAAAAAAACGCATTCTACAACAAACAATACAACTATCCAGCATTGCAATAATCTTAATGCTCAGTCCATCCGATTCCTGGAACAACTGCAAGGAATCTCGGAAAAAATCACTGTTTTGATACGCCAATGAGGCCAATACAAGAAGAACGGAAGCCCCACAACTGCCACTCGTTTCAATAAACGCTTACAAGATACACCTGACCAGCATTACATCATTCCTAAATACCTGGAAGGAATCTCGGCAAAGTTGCCCGTTTAGTCGCGATAACGCGGCCAGTAGCCCTGATACAGAAGGCACGGAAGCGTTCTAGTCACGCAGCACTCGCCAGCAGGTGGACAAACGATGATGCAAACACTGGAAGTACTCCACGGTCACAACGCTGTGAGATTTCCGCACAAACGCTACTTTTAAAGGCCTATACTCAAACGCACACGAGTTTAACTAAAATGTAAACGAGGAAATGGAATGGTATCCAATAAAACAAGCGTTTAATGAATATTCCACCGAATTTTCCGTCTGAAAGTCCACACGTGTGTCGTCAGTCATAACTGGACAAGCTCGTAGCTGAAATTGGGTAAACGCTCACACGCTCTAGCGTACTTCAAGCGCTGAGTACTTGATAACTTCATATAACACGTACTCGAGTATCTACATAAAAATATATCTATACTTGTTACCTACATCTTCAAAAAGTTTCAGGATTCAGTCTTCCTCGGCTTCACTCCCAAATTTGATTAAAAAAACATGTGAAATATCACAAAACAGGCCAAAAAATGGCCATCAGGCAACCTGTCATAAAGATCCTGTCTGAGATAGGTACTTCCTCCCATGAGAGCCGCACGTGTGACATTACTATACCTTCTACTGACCATTAATATCAAATTATGAACTTCCTCAAAAAGAAGTCACAATTTATACTTCTATAGCTACCTCAAGTCCACATTTTTCAATAAAACCAAAAACGCATCATCCGATACATTTTGAGCGAATGTCCGCTAACTGAACATACGAGTTGACTAAACACGAGTTCGATTTTACTGATCAAACTACACATTTTTTGAACACGTGCACGAGTATACTGCATACGGGTATAAATTTATTCAAAACGTACACGAATATACTGAACACGGGTATTATTTTATTCAACACGTACACGGATGTGCTGGAGACGAGAATGAATGTATTCAACACGTCCACGAGTCAACTGAGAACTCGCACGAGTCAACTCGAGTTTACTAAACACGGACTCAAAAGCACTGAACACGAGCGCAATTTCACTAAAAAAGAGCGCAGAGAGCAGCTGCGAAGCTAAACAAGCATAGGGGCGATCGAAGTTTTTCTGCTGCATCACCGCACTTTTGTCACCATTTTACTCCAAAAATCGGGCAGATTCGCAGCTAAGTGTTCCAGCTGCAGCCGAGGGAGGGTCGGTCCACTGCGAAGCGGAGTGCCAGGTGTGACGGCAGGGACGTGTGGGTCACGCAAGGTCACCAAGACACCTGTGTCGTCCGTCTCGATGCACTGAAGACACGAGGCAACACAACGTCCATTTTTTAGGGAAGCAGGCTTCCACTCGTTAAAAAAAGTTCTAATGTAAGCTTCAGTCTTTATCTGGTACTCTGACGGCTTGAGGCCGCACACAGTCCATTTTTTAGGAAGCATACTTCAACTATTCAAGAGCAGTTTTAATACACGCTTCAGTCGTCATATGGATTAGATAAGATATTAGTTTAAGCCTCCCTAACCGCGATAAAGGCGCTTAAAAGAGAGGAAATAGGAAGGCACCATTAGGTACGGAGATAAAGGAACGCGGAATCTATGTATAAGTTGCATAGAAACATGAAATTGAGCAAGAAGTTCATAAACAAGATAAAAGTTGAAGAAGAAAGCAATAGGTGCTAAAAATCAAGAAAACAGCGAACCTAAAAACGGTGATCCTTAACAAAGCAAAAACTTATTCTTTTTCAACAAAAGGAAGGCCTCCCTAACCTTTACCTCGGGATCTCGCATATTATTCCCGGGAGAGCTAGGTCTCATAGATACAATAGTTTTATCTCTAAGAAGGACCTAAACAAATTTTTTTTTGCGCCGAATTTGTTCCCTAATGTGTTTTTTATAAGGTTTTTTGGCAAGTGGCAGTTCCTTCCTCATTGTGACGTCGATGACAACCTGAAGCCAGTGCCAGTTTAATGAGGGGAGGGTGATTTCAAAACGCAAAACGAGTAACAATAAATCAGAGGATAAAATTAAAGTATGCTGGACAACAATGATACTTGATAAGCAATTAAGAACCTTCCTAACAGAACAAATTTTGCAAGTTTCACGAAACGAAGCTGTTGAATGCTGAAAATGATCAGTATCCATTCTCTTAGCCGTTTTAACCGCAGTTGGTTCAACTAATGATAAATATTCAACTAAAATTTAAAGTTAATTTGAATTAACAATTTTGAAAATTGAGTTTTGAACACCGGTCGCGGCCAAAGTGTTAAAAGATACTGACGTCAGCGAAGTTCGAGTGTAGGAGGATTAGAACCTTTTTAACTTTAATTAGAACCTGTGTGCGCACTAAGATCTGCAGAAATGAGCAACTGCTCCTTGAGGACCTCATGATAGAGACACAGCGACACCTTCACTATCCCTCCCTCATACGACCGATGATTTTTTTCAGGAGAAACTTAAGCAGGTTATACGGGGTGTAATCGTTTTTAAGACCTAACTTTTCAACAAGATCCTTTAGTTTAGTAACATGTAATTGCGATAAAATAATACGTAATCATCAACCCATTCATATCGAAAACGCTTTTATTTCAAAGAAGCCCCGTCCTATTATAACTGTAAAAGTCCGTCACTCAATAGTCATAACTAATCGCATTATTGTCAAGTCTACGATGTAAGCGAACGCATTTCACTTCCGCAAAAACAAAATTGAATGCTGCCTAAATCGGCTGACAGCGAAGATGTAACAAAGCATGCAAGAATATCCGTGGCGGTAAACATCAGCAACTTCACACTTCCTATGTTCCATTAAGCTACCAAGGCAAATTCAGACCAACACTGAACAGGGAAGTAGCCACGCAGCCCATGCACGAGGTGTGAGAACACAATAATGTATTGATTTGTTCATGCATCCCACAAGCCAACGCAACTTCTCACACTACCGATTTCGACGCGAATTTTTTTCGCACGTCGACTCTGACGGGTGAAACTGAACTTCAATTTTCAACTCAAAACCTAAAGAAAATAATAGGGAACAATTTTTAAAATAGCAAACCTTACTTGTATCGTGCCTTCATTTAGCTTCGAGTACGTATTTTTGAAAATTTGCTTTGACTAGTCTACTGGTCGGTCAGCAGCATTATCAAAATTTACCCTGTGCACATCGGCGGCTAACGTCTGTCAAAGTGTTTGTCACTCCTGACCAAAACCAGCTTCGATTAAAAGCGAGCTACGACGTCAATCTTGGTGGTCACGTGCCCTTCAAGCCTCTCAGACTCTTTACATTATGTAACTGGTTTAAGATCGCTTGTTTTGTCAGATGAGATGCGTCGGTATACCGCAGAGGGTGCGCTCTATGTAGTTGTGGTCTCAACGCAGTGACAACAATGTATTAGTCTTTCGATAACAGGTCAAATTGAACCATCTCGGTAGGACCTCAAAATGAATTTTCGTAGGACTCGATGAAAAGTATTTCAAATGCCGTGTGAACTCAACGAATTGGAATGTAGAGAATGACATCGTTATTCACTCATTTGAAGCCCCAGAAATAAGTGTAGCCTCAAATAGGGCGAAGTATATTTTACAAATACGTCACACAGCACGCACACCAAGAGACATGTAAACGACACGCAATAGGGGCCAGAAAAAGGTGTCTTTTTTTACGAATGAACGTAGGAGAGAGACATACGAATTCATGGTAAATTGACACAGCAAACAAAGGCATCTCGGCAGCCGAGGTTACGCGTCCTTCGACTCCACACACAGCGACCAACTCAGAAAACCAAAATTGGAACGAACCTCCCAAACTTGTGCAAAGCATCCTACATCCCACACGCACAATTTGAACAGACCTCAACAAACCAAAACTCATAAAAATGTTGTAGCTTTACATTCATAACAGCATCAATATGAGAAACCTAAACACTGGATAGAAACAACTTGTACATTCAAGGTATAATACGTCAATCAAGAAAGAGGGCAACGATTTGCAATGCCCGCAAAGCAACATTCTTGAATTGAGACAATTATTTGAGCAAAATAATCACAACAATCGCTCAAGCGAGTAAAACACAAAATAATCATAATAATCGTTTATCTGATCAAAATAATTCGAGCAAACGTTTTCATGTTATGAGCTGTCAAGACTTGAAAACTTAGCAATCTGAGAGTGGGCCACTCCGCTCATATTTGTTACTTCACTACATCCTATTCTAGATTAGATTAGATTATTAGTTAGTTTAAGCCTCCCTATCCGCTACAAAGGCGATCCCAAGAGAGGAAGGAGGAAGGCACCATTTAGTATGAAGTTTAGGGAACGTGGAATCTACGCAGAAAGGGCATAGAAACAGAAAGATGAGAAAGAAGTTTATGAAACAAGATCAAAGTTCAAGAAGAAAGTAGTAGGTGTTGAAAAAAACAGGACAGCAGTGAACCGAAAAAAGATGGTCCGTAACAGAACAAAAACCTATGTTATTTCAACAAAAAGGAAGCCTACCTAACCCTCAGCTCGGGCCCTCACATAGTCCCCCTGGGAGCGCTAATTCCCATAGATACAGTAGTTGTATCCCCCTGAGGGGTACATCCTATTCTAAAAAACAAAAAATGCTTATGACTAAACATAAAACCATATTTGAGGATAAGCCAATAGCTTATCTGAGAGCAATTGCGTTTTCGTATTTGAACGCTGATCTACACAAAAAACTCAAATAAACATTCACGAAAATTATCGCTCTGAAGTATCAGAGCTACATGCGTTTGAGACAGCCGCTACCAAGCAACTGATATAACTTTCCCATCCGTAAGAAAAGCAAGCCAAGTAATGAGAAGTAGATCGAGCATTTCTTGAGCCGAGTGATAGTCAACAATTTACGAGCAAGGTGACGACACTCAAGTTCAGCAGCAGCTCCCTCTGTTGGATACCCTTGAGAATAAAACCGTACACGACCGCCGTAAACCTCTGCTCTCAGACGCACCTGGCCGTGATGCCTAAATGTTTGTTTCGACTCGCTTGAGGCAAGAGGAGGTAGAGGTTTGAAAGCGGGCATACAGGCTACTTATGGACTGATGGTACACAGGCTACTCACGAACTGATGCGAATATACAGGCTACTTATGGACTGATGGTATACAGGCTACTCACGAACTGATGCGAGTATACAGGCTACTTTACCAGCTTTAGAGGGATATCTACCTTCGGGATACCTTATCCCGCAGGATACCTACGAACTAATGCCGTCTGCTTCAAAGCTGCTTATGATTCCCCTCATATACACGAGATGTTTTATTGTATAAAGAATGACCTTCCCAAGCGTGCGGGATAAACAACATCTGCTTGCTTCCTTGCTCGACCCGGAAAAGGTAAAAAGCCAGCTGAGTTGAGTATAGCTTTCCATGGCGAACCTATTATTTAAATATTAACATAGATAAGTAAATTTTATGATCAAAGGCTGTAGCAATATTTCCCTTCACAACGATTACGATAGATTTATTACTCGGCAACTAGGCACGGGTACTTTTCATAACTCATGCCCCGTGCTTAAATTTGGGTTGAGCAATAGAAATGCCAAATTTTCCAAAACACGAACGCTCATTTAATTGTAACACGGGACGTGCTCACTGAGTTTTTTAATTTGATTTCTATAACAAGCCATAATTGAAGATGAAATTTGTGATGGAATATCGAAAGACGGAAGCACGGTCTCGACTACAACAGCGTCTTGATTCATAAACGTTGTCATCATTACCCGATCAACAAACATGGTGTCTTCTTTCAAAATCTAAACATAAGTTATTTCCAGTCATTTTTCGGCATTCTTACTACATTGGTGTCCTCTATCAAAAATCTTAACATACTTTCTTTCCAGTTAAATTTGTACTCTATGCATTCGAATGGGTATTTAGCCTACATTCGCATGGATATTTAGCCTACACTCGCATGGGTATTTAGCCTACATTCGCATGGGTATTTAGCCTGCATTCGAATGGATATTTAGCCTACATTCGCATGGGTATTTAGCCTGCATTCGAATGGGTATTTAGCCTACATTCGCATGGGTATTTAGCCTGCATTCGCATGGGTATTTAGCCTACATTCGCATGGGTATTTTGCCTACATTCGCATGGGTATTTTGCCTACATTCGCATGGGTATTTAGCCTACATTTGCATGGGTATTTAGCCTGCATTTGCATGGGTATTTGGCTTCCATTCGCATGGGTATTTAGCCTACATTCGCATGGGTTTTAGCCAACATTCGTACGGGCATTTAGCCTACCTTCGTGAGCATTTAGCCTACATTCACATAGGAATTTAGCCTGGTCCGAACGTATAGGCAATAACGCGACTCAGACATTGTTTCATCTGTGTCCCTGCACGCACTGGAGCAAGTATCGCTAGGGCACGCACGCCTACGCTCAGCATGAAGAGAAGAGCGCGTTCCGGCGGCGTGATCGCTTGTCACAGAGCAGGGAGGGTCCCGCAACCATACATCAGTAACTGGAGGCACTTGAGGCGGTGATGTCACCGAACTTGTCTCGGTTGTGTAGCTGGGTCACACGCTATTTGGCGTGTTTCTTCCACTGTTGCGTTCTTTCATGTAGCATGGGTAAAACGCTATTTTGCAGGTTTTTAGCGCTCTTGTCTGTCTTTCTAAAGAACTAGTTGGATCACACGCCATATTTCACGTTACTTCCTCCATTGTTTCTATTTCTCGATAACCTAGTTGGATCACACGTTATTTTTCACGTTATTTTCTCCATTGTATCTATTTCTAGACAACTAGTTGGATCACACGCTATTTTTCACTTTACTTTCTCCATTGTATCTATTTCTAGACAACTAGTAGGATCACAAGCTATTTTGCCCGTTCCTTCCCCCATCGTCTCTTTCAGAACCAACTTCTGAAGACGAAGTCGTTCTAGAGTCAACACAATTCGTTCCAAAGTCTATGGGCCCCCGTAATGAATTTATTATAGAAGGTGCGGCAGTCAATCCTGCATTTTTGAAAAGGCCGTGGAAGCTTAAAATATCAAGATTGACTGCCGCACCATGTAGAAGGAAAAGGCATAAAAATGCGAGGTCACCTACCACATGTAAAGGCATAGCACATACTCCGAGTACAAAACAGCTTGTAACCACCGGAGCATGAGAAAATCGCACTTCAATACGTGGTGAATGAGAATAAATATGGGAGGCGTTAGCATATAAAACTCAGTAACGCACATGAAATTAGTTTGAAGGCAGTAAAATGATAATTTACGCGAGAGCAACATGAACGACGATAATTAACTTGAGAGCAACAAGAATGAGGATAATTTACTTGAGACCAACAAGAATGAGGATAATTTACTTGAGAGCAGCAAGAATGAGGATAATTTACTTGAGAGCAGCAAGAATGAGGATAATTTACTTGAGAGCAACAAGAATGACGATAATTTACTTGAGAGCAACAAGAATGAGGAAAATTTACGCGAGAGCAGAAAGAATAACATAATTTACGGCACGGGACTTGAAGGCAAGCCGAACAAGGGCCACTTGGTTCATTTCTCTGACCATTTCATTATATTCCAACGTATCACGCTGGTGAAGGTCACGCAAAAAGAAGAAGCACTACCATTTCAAAATGCCAGTAACGTCGGAGGGCGGGGTGTGCAGCACATTGTAGAGCAGGTTCGTTATAGGCGTGCCTCTGTAAGATAGCGCGAGATGCCCACAGCTCGCAGCTCAGCATCCACTCGCAACACTCAAAAATGCCCTCACCAACAGCAACGAAATGAACACATTAGCAAACGCTTGTGATCTTACTTGAGGCATTCTGAATACAAGCGATCCATTAAGCATGCAAACAGAACTCGTCACAAATGAGACTGCCCGGTCTCACTGGAGTCATTGTGAAGACAAGTAATTCATTAAAACTTTGACTGCGGCAGGTAAAACTGAAGTTTAATATTCAATTCAACTTTGAAGTCAGTCAATTGTAGTAAGCAATGATGAAAATAGAAAACATTATCCGGATCGTGTTTTTATTTACTTTTGATAAAGTTTTCTTTTAAATTGAGTTAGTGACTACCTGTTGGCCAGCAGCATAACCAAAACTCCCTCAGTGACCAAATATGGCTCACGTCGCAGTCAAAGTGTTAAGCATGCGAATAGAACTCGTCAGAAATGAGGTTGCCCGGATTTCTCTGACAATCAAGTGCAGCGCATATGTGCATAATAGAGAGAGGCATTATTATTCGACGTGGGTTAGGATAGCTTCACTGACCACAACAACAAAGGCCAAATAGCCACCAAATTTGACTGAGCTCTCAACAAAAGCTATATGTACGCAATTGACTGCACGTTCTTCTAAAATCATCCCTTTTGCCATAAATTGTTCTTCTACATCAGGCCATCTAAGCCATAGTTCTTCAACAGCCAGGTTTGTTGCTTGCTTCATTCTTATTTTCATAATATTTAATACATAATGTACTCATATTATATATTCATTACATAGCTTTGGTTAGTGTGTTCGTAGCCTATGAGTGAGATGCCTGAATGCTACACAACGACTCCAAATTTGTGTTTTTTTAGAATTAACGTATTGAATTAAATTTGTTTCGACGCGTCCTTCACACAAAAATTGACGAGTCGAAAGATGCCAAGATACGCATTTGAAATGTTCATTTTAACAGGCTTTGAAGTAAAAAAGTAAGGCCCTAACTTGAAAAATGCAGCAACTCACTAAAAAGGGACAGCCTTTCGTGTCTTTTGACATTCGACATCTAGAAGGCTCTGTCCAACTATGGACCACCCATAACAATAAAGATGAATTTCGATATTTTACCAAATTAAATTCACCGATACGTTAACAAATGCCATGCTACTTTACCGTAAAACCAACATCGTCGACCAATGAACGTCAAGGTCTGCTTCTACGGAGCACAAGCTATCATCAACTCTGTTGGATTATAATTATTCAAAAAATAATTGCCTCTCAACTACGCGTGCTATATTGATCCCACGTGAGAGACTACATATGAGCTGGCTGTAGCGATTAATTCTTTCATCGAGCTTCTAAATCAATCCTTCCAATAAATTTCAGCATTATTTTCCAGCCGCGCATCTCCCCGAACTTTCCTCTTCCATACGACCAGAACTATCAGTTGCAACATCTAATTTCATGGCGACCCAAGCCTGCATTGTTGTACTAGAAGAGGTGCCAATTTGCGGTTCACCGCGTAACACAAACACGCAAGCCCTGCATAACGTTGCCTATTGGATTTAACCATTAACCATATAATTTTTCTACTCATATTGCCATTATTATGACCATCGTCATTAGACTGGCTCTAGCATCAGGTTGTCTTCAACATCAGACTGGAGACGGAACGGCCACTTGGCAGTAAACTTCAAAAAACACATAAGAGCATCTACTTAACCAGGAATAAAACATACGAGCATTTTTATTGAGTGTACCATGTGGAGAACGAAGGGCGGTAGAGGGTTAATGGTAGTTCCAAGGAATACTAGAGAGCACACACGGTAGGCAGGATAGGACTTCCTCATTGCGAGTGTTTTACGAGAATTTCTGTGAATAAACTCTGGCCGGGACCAGAAATATACACGAATGTCTTCAAGGGTATCGGAAAGATTTAGGCACGCATTTAGAGTCAACTGCATTAGAACAAAGAAGCACGGTTACTTACACTGAGCAAATAAAAGCATAGAACATGATTTGGACGCAGACTGTTACGCCTTTGACTATTGAAAAGAGTAAAAATGAATGTTGGGTTCTGTAAATGTTCACTATAATGCGTTCCAAAAAAAGAAAGGATGAAGGCACCATTTAATATGGCGTAAATGAACGAAGAATCTATGCACTAGGTCTGTTCCCAAACAAGATGCCTGCGCATAGAAACAATAAGTAGAAAAGGAAGGTTATGAAACAAGATAAAAGTTGAAGAAAGTCCGAAGTGCTAGAAAACAGCTGTGAACCAAAAAAATATATTTCTGGACCAAACAAAACACATCTTATCAACGCCTTGTTTTCAGCTCGGGACCTCACATACGCCCGTTTGCTGTGCTATTTGTAAAAAATACACAAAATCAGCTCTGACCATGCTTTCCCAATGGAAAGGCATCAAAAAGGAATGACAATTTTTGCTAGAAAACAGTATTGAAAAACGCTACACAAAATCAGCCCTGACCAGCTTTGCTGACAAAAGGGTATCAAAAAGGAACGACACTGAGATGCGGATAAACGCCATAAGCGCGAGGACGTTGGCGCGTAGCACGGATACGGGACACAAAAGAGCACACCCTCACCATCGCGGGGCCTTCCCGCCAAAAGCGGAGGCAGCGACGCGAAATACGACGCCCAAGCTGTGACAGTTCAGTGAACCCATCGTCCAGAAATGGCATCGAAATTAACACGGTTAGTGCGGCGGGTTAAACTAATTTTCAATATTCACTTCAAATATAAAGTCAAAAGATGCTTGCAATTTCATAAAAACTAAACATTAATTACTGGGTCCATTAAATACTATTCATTTTGAAAGATAGTTAACATTTTTTTAAATGACTCATCGACGGGTCTATCGCAAGCAACGTGTTAAGATTACGAAGAAACTGAGGTTCACGAGAACAATTTTGACTACAAGTGCAGTACTCTATCGACTTAATATCATGTATAACGAGGTTCTTAAACAGCAGACTAAAGTGCATTTTATTCATGGAAATATTAAGTCACGCTAATGTAATCTCGCTCTCATAATGCCTTTGTTAAATTAGATATCCAGTAATTGATTGAATATATGTGTACGCCTCCCTAACCACAACAACGTATTTCCAAGAGAGAAAGGCATCATTCACTATAGCGCAAAGTGTGACCCCGACACTGCGCATAGAAACAGCAAAATTAAAGAAGTCCATGAGAGAAGATATAATAAATGAGAAGAGTAAAAGTTGGTGAAAACATGGACAGCAGTGAACCAAAAAAGCTCATACGCAATAAAACAAAATTTCTATTCTAATTTTCAACAAGAGAAAGGCCTTTCTAACTTTCCGCTCGGGACCTCGTATCTTCCCCAGCTACAGAGCGCTTATTCCCACTGATGGGTAGGTGGATTCCGTGAGAGAAAACTAAAATTTCAGAAAAAATCCGTTAAAACAATGAAACATTTTCTACTTTCTGCACAGTTTACGTTTTTTTCATCAGTTAACTCTACTACTGAAGGGAACTTTGACATTCTGAAACATCCATAATAATAAAATGCTGAGTTTCATGCCGACTTTATATTATACCAAGAAATCGAGGAATCATTCACCGAAAATGCAATCCTGCAAGGATACAATCTTGCAGTGGACAGGTGTGTCAGTGTACCAGGTTAAATATCCATAGGAGACCTAAATACACATGCGAATGCAGGCTAAATACCTATTTGCAAATGTAGCTTAAACATTTAAGCCATGGGAGGCTAAATACCCATCCAAATTTGGGCTAAATATTCATGAAAATGTAGGCCTTATATCCATGAGCATGCAGGCCAGCTATTAACACGAACGAAACAAGCGCAGCCTCTGCCCAAGGCCGGTCCAAAGATCGCACGAGAGACGCGTAGGTACACACAGGAGACGTGGGCGAAGCTATAGCGGCAGACAGAGCGGCGCGTCGCATGTGCGTAGGGCGGCCATTTAAATATACATACTTCATAACAGCTTAAAAAATGGTTTGAAATCCACGGAAAAAAAACTACGTGAATGGATTTTATCTGAAATTAACAATCCTGAACAAAAACAAAAACAATCAAAAGAGCACTGCCAAAGTAGATTTTTGTTTAATTAGGCTTTTGTAAGAAGAGCTTTTAGCCTAATCCTGTACGTAATAAAGCATCGCATTGGCTGTTATTCGTGGATAGATAGACTATTAGTTAGTTTAAGCCTCCCTATTCGCAACAAAGGCGATCCAAAGAGAGGAAGGAAGAAGGCACCATTTAGTATGGAGTAAAGGGAACGCGGAATCTATACAGAAAGAGCATAGAAACAACAGAAAGATAATAAAGAAGTTCATGAAACAAGATCAAAATTGAAGAAGAAAGTAGTTAGTGCTGAAAAAACAGGACAGCAGTGAACCGAAAAATGATGGTCCTTCACATAACAAAACACATTTTATTTCAACAATAAGAAGGCCTACCTAACTTTCAGCTCGGGCCCTCACATCGTCCCCCTGAGAGTGCTAATTCCCATAGATACAATATTTGTATCCCCCTGAGGGGTGTTATTCGTGGAAGTGGGAATTAAATGATCGAAGGATTTGCGAAGGGTTGACTCCACGATACTAGTTGATGCGAGTTTAAAGCCTCCCTAAGCGCAACAAAGGCATTCCAAAGAGAGAAAGGAGCAAGGCACTATTTGCATGGTCCTTTGGGGCGTTAAAAGGGTTGAAATGCAATTCTTATGGGGAACTGAAGCCAGATTTTCAAGGGCACGCAGAATCTATGCACAAGTGCATAGAAACAACACGTTCATAAAGAAGTGTAAGAAAGAAGATCAAAGTTAAAGAAATTAGTAAGTGCTGAAAAACAGGAAAGCAGTGAACAAAAAAAAAAGATGGTTCGTAACAAAAACACAAAACCTATTCTATTATCATATTTCAACACAAGAAAAGCCTACCTAGTCTTTAGCTCAGGACCTCACATACTCTTCCAGGGAGCTAGGTATATTGAATAAGTTAGGTATATTGCATGAGTATACAGTATATATGGAATATTAAAGGTATATCAAAAAAGGAATACTAAAGGTATACTAAATATGTATTTGATAAGGTAATTTAAATAAGGAATATTTAAGGAATACTAAATAAAGTGCATCAAAGGACGGTCGACACCCGTGCAGCAGGGCGCTGGCTTGTCTGCCGCTGAGATATGGCGATCTCGTTACTCAAAATTAAAGCGACCATCAACTATTATTTACGTGGTCCTTAACGATGAATTAAGGACACTTGATGGACGCTCAGCCTGGATTGTTTTAATTTTGCATCTACGTGATTTTCGGGTGTATGATGGAAAGACTTTGATTAATTTTTCAAATACATGAATTTAGGACGCATGATGAAAACTGTAACTATATGGTTTAATTTTGAGGGTCAAACATTTTTCAAAAAGCGCTCAAACGAGTGACCACTTGTAGCTATTCATTACTGTCGTACAACGAAACTACGCCACTATGCTCTAAACATTGAAACGGCCCAAAACGCAACAACCTTCACATCAGAATCAACTAGGCACACGTGTGAAACTTTCATACAAAATAATGACAAATATCACAAGCGTGAGAAATTTGCCAACATTTCACACTACACGAGCCTAGGCGATCACAATTGAATCCGGTAATAAATTAAACCCAAAAACAGCAAAACAATAAAAATCACAAGCGTGAGCAATTTACAATATTTAACAATACTCGGGGATCACTATTAAATCCAATAAAAATAAAACAATAACAATCACAAGCTGTTCCAGAAGGTCGAAATTGGTAAAGGAGAACTACCACAAACATTAGCAATTTGCAAACATTCAACACAACACTGGACTCGGCGCTCACAACTAAATCCAACCACTCGTGTACTCCTGTAGAGTACACGACTACAGGAGTGGAAAACTGTCAGAATGAAGCCTTAAGACAAACAGACCTGACCCTAAGTCAACACAAAGGCCGGATCGTTACAAAATACAGCAACATTTAGGCGCGGGTAAGCGCCCTGGCAACTGAACACGCCCGTTGTTCAGTGTGCGAGACTGTCTTGGCGAGTGTACAGGCAGAACACGTGTCTGTCTGTCGACAACTATGTGCCTGTGTCCAAATGTGTGTCAGTGTACAGGTGTGTTAGTGAACAAGTATGTGTGTATGTACAAGTGTATCTGTGTACAAGTGTCTGTGTGAGTATAAATTTGTGTGTGTGTGTGTGTGTGTGTCAGTGAACAAGTGAGCGTATGTGCACAAGTGTGTGTCTGTGTGGCGACCTACAATCGAGTAAAGCGTATTATGCAGTCACTTTTTCGGAACAGATGCGACCACTAGGAGTTTCCATTCGGACATCAGTTTAGCCTACACACGCATTATTAACAAGAAAAAAATTCGATCACTTCAAAATAAAAACACAACTAAAAGTAAAGCAGACACCACAAAAATGAGGGGGAGCCAAGAAATGAAAGATGTCTGTACATAAGATGAATGACGTAACCCATTCCCCTCCACCTTCTAACCCCAAACACAAAATTTGTAGCGAACCTATTCACAAAAAGAACCGTTCTAAATTCAGGAGGAAACATTCTAAATTTGCATGTTTCAAAAGATTTACTAACCGCGAGCATGTGCATTGTTGCAAGCAAAACACAAAAATAGCGTGAACGGCCCGCCAAAAATGACGGGTTTCGAAATATTGCTTAAAATAAATCTTGCAGATGTGGATGCCAAACAAATATATCCATCCCAATAGTACCCGCAATTAAAATATTCTTGTACTTGTGCACTGGTGAAACTCTTATCACAGATACGGTCATTGAGCGTCCTTGTGAGCGTCGCAGAGAGACGGTAGAAGCGGACACCAAACAAATATCTAAATACATAAACGCACCAAGAGTATTATTACGCAAGATGCTCGATTTCAAATAGACGAGAATTTTGAAAATATATGTCCACATGCACAATGAGACATGCACACAAGCGAGCCTTCATGCCAGGTATTTCAGCAGCGAACTAAGAATGAAGTGACTGAAATATCGCCAGTTCTCGCGCACTTTCGATCGCGTGTCCGGAGGGCATTCTTCGCAATCGCAGGTCGCATTTGCCATGCATTCAATATTCTCAGTCATGCAAGCAGTCGCGAGAACTGCAGACAACAAAAAAGATTGCGCCATAAAACGGGTTGCACCACAGGTTATGCATCAACCTAGAAGAAAGTAACATCGCGTCAACCCAACGCATTCGTAGATTTTTCAACCTGAATAATGAAGTAGAAGCTGTTTCATGCATGGCAAAAAAGACGGTCACTCAGAATAGGTAATTACAGCAGCTAAACGCGCGCACTATCTCTTGAGTCAAGGTCACTCCATACACCGTTCTACTTTACAGCTGGAAGGAGGTTTGCTCAAAATATGAAGCACTTTTGCTTGTCTACCAAACACTGGTTTTCCGTCACGCACGAGCAGCCCTCATTTCATGAGGTAAAAGAGAAATACAGAACATTGTGAAATTCAAACTGCTCATGTACACGTAATCCAATTACGATATGATGAAAAATACCCCAAATTTTCACAAAAAAATCTTCGACATGAATTAAATTTGTAAGCATGAAGCAAAAAATTATCTTTTTCGAAACAAATTGACACGATTGAAAAGACTCACACAGCCGTTTATTAAGTGTATAATGTACCACACATCGCTGCACACGTCGTAATATAATTTTCCTCCAAGATACGAAAGATTCACAGAGAAAGCAACTACTGCTTGATAAAATCAGCGCACTATCTTTGCCTGGGTTTCTTCGCGCTAACTAAGCGCGGTGAGCTGGCACCTACACCGCTACAACCCATCGCATCTCGACTGTATCGCGTCCAGTGGTGCAGAAACGTTATCGAGACATCGATCTAACGCCAGCACTTCCACAACACAGCTCGGCTTCTATCTCAACATCCTGTGTGCTGTGTAATGCCTCGTGTGCTGCATGGTGCCTTGTGTGCTTGATGGTGCCTTGTGTACTGCATGATCCTTTGTGTACATCATGCGGCCTTGCGAACTTCATAGTGCCTTGTGTGCTGCAAGGTGTCCTATGTACTCCAAGATTGGTCAGAACTCTATCCTTCCTTTCATGAGAGGACGGTAATGATATCTGAGTAAGTGTAGAGACAGAATAAACAACTGTAGTGTACACGGCCTGTCAGAAATGACAGGATTCGAACATGTTCGATGAAGCACATAATAAATCACGATGTCAGGTCGTATTACAGATACAGTCATTAGGTACATCCTCCCTAGTAGCAATATTCCCCCTCTCTAAATCCTTAAGAGCGTCACCGAGAGACGGACCGGACCGACAAACCAACAACTGTGTATTATTATACAGTGGATGGCTTCATTTTGAAATGCGAGTTAAAATCATGAAGGACGAATCTGACATTCGACCATCGTTGGTAGCAGAAAACGAATCTCAGTCTCCTTCGATCTTAACACCGCAAATGTCTCAATTCAAAATGAAAAATTCATGGAAGACGAATCTTCTGCATGGAAAATTGCACTAGAAACTTCCAGCGATTTTCAACATCGCTATTATCTAGATTGAAAACAAGGATAAGCAAACTCATGATGCGCGAATCAATTAAAAGTTCCAGCAGTGGTAACAGAAAACTGAGATCGAAATTTCTTCCGATCTTCTGACCGCATGTCAATTCTGATACAAGGTAACAGCTGGTGGTGAGTTACGCCGAATCAACTAAACGCACCATGGGTGGTGACAGAAAACTGCGATCGAAACGTCCGTGGTGTTAAGTAAGACACGCCGTCAATACGGAACAAGGTAACAGCTGGTGCAGGAGACAGAGATCGGACGTACCACCGGTGGGAACAGAAAACTACAATCGAACCAAGCGATGTTGAGGCCCGCGGCCAATTCGGAGACAAGGTAACAGCTGGCGGAGGAGACAAGGTGACAAACAGCTCGTGGAGGAGACCAGGTTTCAGCTGGCGGAGGAGACAGAGATGGGGACAAGCAGCACGGAAGGAATACGCGATGAGCACGTGGGCGAGCGCAGCGGGAACACGCCCTAGTCTCGTCTATTGAGGTGATCAGCTGTGTGCTTCGTGTGTGAATAGCTGCGCTCTGCACCAATGCTCCTCCGCTCCATTCTTCATCGGCTGACTCCTCTGTGTATTTGGGTGAGCTTATGATTAGATTATGCTGTGGTTGTTGGAGCCTCCCTAGCTGCAAGAAAAGGTGTTCTAAAGAGAAGAAAGATGGAGGCTATTCTATTTCCAACAACTTTGTTGAAGTTAGGAAGGCTTGAATTAATAAACCCATTCATCGAGTTCGCTTGAACTAGAAAATAGTTACTGTAGCTTCATTATACTCCAGATATAAATTTTCATCTATCCAATATTGAAATAAAACAGAAAGCTAAAAGAAAACAACTATTGTCTTTCACAGTCAATTTTGATTCGTTATTCAAAATAAGAGTTTAAGAGTTCAACTAATTGAAAGAGGAATATGCGATATGGATTTTCTTTGACCGAAAAACTTATTTCAAGAATAGGACTAGCACAGAAATCGAAGCTACACTTCGCAATGAACTTTTCAGGTATGAAATAAATGGTCTATAAAAATATGTTCATGATGTGATTTTGTTTAAGTAGAGCTCCAGCACCATTCTTAGCGTCTAGAATGTCGTGAAATTTCCTTGTAACAAAAATGAATAGCAACTTGCTATTATTAAATGAAGATTTCGACAAACAATTTCATGAAGATATCACTCCCCTATCAGAAATAAAATTCTCCAACAATAACAAATAAAAGACTGTTTCTAGATCAGCAATTTATCATTAACTTAAAATTGAACAGTCAACAAATAAATTCACATCGCAAAACTTCCAAGATTGAGCTCCAAAAAACAGGAACTCATATAGAACATTACCTCACAGCACATATGACTATAACCTTTCATGATTATAATTAATCGATTATAATAAGTTAGTTTTAGTCTCCCTTACCACAATAAAAATGTTGAAAGAGAGGAAGGATAAAGGCATATGACCAACAATTGCCTTCATATGACCAATAGCATATGACCAACAATTGTCAACACAAAAACCCACAATTGAGTAATTCAATTAAATCAATATTTTCCTACCGCTCTTATTACAGGATACTGTTATTGATACAGATACAGTTTCACAGATACAGTTATTGCCACTGAATACCCGAGACCGGATTTTCGTGAATTGATGCAGAAAAAAGAAGTCGCACACGCTGCGACCACGGCAAAAATCAACACAGATAACGAAGCAACGCAAGAATGATTCCATGGCTGGTGAAGGTTTTCAAGACGCAAATGAGGCAACTCCGCTTGCCCAACTCTACCCATACCCTACACACATCCCTTCTTACTCTCCTTCAAGGCTGGAGAAATGGATGAGCATTCGACCGCGCGTCGTGCATGCTAATCAGGTGACACATAGGCATAATTTACAGGAGTTCTCTTTGTCCCTCTTCCAAATGAAATTAGTCTCGTCCAAATCAAATTAGCCGCGAGAAAACTAAATAAGCTTCGAGCAAATTGAATTACGATTCAAGGTGGTAGTAGATTTCATTGTTCCAACAAGCCCGTCTCTTGTAACGAAGTTTCAATGTTCAACACCTCAGTTATGGGAAAAAAAGGCAGATCCAACTGCGGAAAACAAATGACGTATTTTAATCACTTTAATGCCTTCCCAGAGAGCATAATATGAGTATTACCAGGGTGCTGAAATATGACGGGTCCCGCGAGAGGGCAGAGGACACAGACTAGCATGACCACGGGAAAGGACACAAGGTTGAGTTGCTTCCACGGGGAAACAACGCACCTCAGCGCTAACCAATAGAAGGGCTCCATTTCAAACATGATGGATGACGTCACTGTAGCGACATGCCGTTCGCCCAATTGTGGTGCCAGAGTTGGGGCTAGCATTCAATCTGAACGCTGCTATTGGTTCGATGTAATGACGTCACTATAACGACACTGTTGATGAAAAAAACTGGTTTAAGGCTACTTCATTTCTTCCACCGTGAGAATGATCAGCATTTGATCAAACCCAATTTGCTTTAATGCCTCGTGATTCTATTTAAGCGCTTTTAACACTTTGACAGCTACGTTCGCCACCGGTGGTCACTGACGAAATTTTCATAATGCTGCTGACCGACTAGCTTACAAAATCAATTTTCATAAATACTTCATTGAACTTAATGAAGGCACGATCTATTTAATGTTCGTTATTCTCGAAATTAATTTCTAAAATGAACTCTAATTTGAGTTAAATATTGAACTTCAGTTTAACCTGCCGCAGTAAACGTGTTAAGATGTCCGAGACGAAGCAGTCACAACCCCACAGCGACAACAGCACAGGACAGATTAGATTAGATTATAAGTTAGCTTAAGCCTCCCTTACCGCTACAAAAAAGAGCGTATCGAAGAGAGGAAGAAGGAAGGCGCCATTTAGTATGGAAATAAGAGAATAGGGAATCTGTGCAGAAGGGGCCTAGAAACAGTAAGTTGAGAAAGAAGTTTATGAAATAAGATAAAAGTTGAAGAAGAAAGTCAGAGGTGCTGAAAAACAGGTCAGCAGTGAACCGAAAAAAAATTATCCTTAACATAGCAAACAAATATTTATTTCAACAAAAAGAAGGCCTACCTAACTCTCAGCTTGGGCCCTCACATTTTCCTCCTGGGAGCGCTAATTCCCATAGATACAATGGTTGTATCCCCCTGAGGAGCAACAGCACAGGACATATGATTTCCTATTCATTTTAAAAATGCGAGTCTGAGACCCACACAGACCGAGGGCTGCACTAGACACATAATTGCCTCGCACCAAAAAATGTGACTAAGCACGTGTAGGAGTTGACTAAAATGACGCATACACATCCTCGGAAGAAGAGGGATAAGGAAAATTTAGTCCTAATTGGCTCCAAATTAACGCCTATACAACGCAGTCACTAATTCTGCTCTTAAATCTGATGTCAAATAAATTTCATGTTAAATCTGATGCCAAATAAATCTTATGTTAAATCTGATGCCAAATAAATCTTATGTTAAATCTGATGCCAAGTAAATCTTGTATTAAATCTGATGCCAAATAAATCTTTTGTTAGATATGATGTCAAATAAATGTTATGTTAAATCTGATGTCAAATAAATATGATGTTAACTCTGTAGTAGGTAGCTCAAAGAATCTCGGTGGAATACTGTTTCCTAGCGGAGCTATTCAAGACGGACAGTTAGTTTATCCTCTCCAGAGACGTTTGAAAACCGAACTAATCCCCCGATGGACGTTTGATCCCCAAGATACGAGGAAGGAAACCTGCTTCAGCACACATTCTCAGAAATCTCAAATATTTAAACGAGAACATTATCTATTACTGCCAATGGAAGAGCTCACTAAATAATTCCATAACCAAAAATCACGTCAACAAAGCACACACAAAAAAACAAGCAACTACTTTAATATTGCAGGCAATGCAGAAACCCTAGATTCATGAGACCGTACATCCGTAAATATCAGTTCCTTCGTTAAAACGAACATATTGGTGCACGAGTGTGAAAACTGTTTGCAGAGGGTGATTTTTACCACTTCTTCACTACTTCTATTCTGGAGCCTGTGCGCCATTGTTGTTTGACGGCATGGGACTCTGGTAGCAGCCAAAAATATGTCTCTGGACTCGTTCTTGTATGCAACTATAACTTATTTTCAACACTCAGCACATAGTAACACTACAAAATTATGAATGATCATAGTAAAAAAAAGCACTCTGCGACATGAAGAAAAACGCAAACCACATCCACATTAACACGTTGCTTGCGATACGACCCACCGATGATACGTTTGAAAAATTTTAACAATCTTTTAAAATGATTGGAATTCAATGGAGCTAGTTAATGTTTGGCATTTATAAAATTGCTCACAGCTTTTGACTCCAAATTTGATTTGAATATTGAACTTCAGTTTAACCTCATCTAAATGAACGTGTTAAGGACAAATCTGCGCTCGCGATGTGTGCAGAGCACGCAGTTTTTTAAAAAAGGAACAAATTATATCAGGAAGACCCGGTCAAGATGGCAGCAACAGGTGCCTCTCGTGAACACACAAAGGGGCCACAGTTCGGGCGCCTCAGACCTGATCCATCACTGCACCAAGCCATGATGTGCGGGGTGAGGGGTGGGATGCACTCAGTTGCACAGCACTCGTTATAAAATTCACGTCTAAATGTTTCATGGAGTTTGAAACAAAGTTTCATTTC
The DNA here is from genome assembly GCA_014220935.1 of Platorchestia sp. MABIK. Taxonomy (NCBI): domain Eukaryota; kingdom Metazoa; phylum Arthropoda; class Malacostraca; order Amphipoda; family Talitridae; genus Platorchestia; species Platorchestia sp. MABIK. Next base: position 51,363 of record JACJUY010002022.1, read on the forward strand.
CTTAAACACGTAAATGTAATTGGCATATAAAAGGTTGAATAGAATGCATTTTTTCAATTGATGCGAGAAATATTACGTCTCTTATTTATGAATTAAGCCACCATGATAGAATAAGAAAAATGACATGTCTATTCCCGTTCGCCCAAATATGATATACGTCTTATTAAAGAAGAAAACATAAATGGAAACTACCATAACAAATTTTCAAGAAAAACGCACCCTTTCTCCATAACGAAGGTTCGGCGGATACAGAATAGCTGAACACATTACTTGCGCAGAAATTTGAAGAAGCTTTAAAAATAATCTTACCGACGTCACGTTAGAGGAATACACATTTCGTTCGACTTGGATAACTTCCGATACACAAATGCAAGATTAGAAGCAGTAACGAACGAACAATTACTAGCATAAATAGCGAGTCTCCCTTGAGCTTGAAGCTCAAAAAAAAAATAAAAAGAGAACGAATGTTCCGAGTTTGCTCCAGCACCAGACTTCGACTGCGGCAGGTAAAACTGCAGTTTAATGTTCAATTTAAGTTTAAACTCATTAGTAGCAAGCAATGTGGAAAATTCCAAACATAAACTGGATCACGTTTTCATTTAGTTTTGATTACGTATTTTCAAAAATTGAGTTTGAGACTACTAGCTGATTGGTCAGTAACATGATGAAAACTCCCTGTGACCAAATACGGCTAACGTCGCAGTCAAAGTGTAAATGAAGTGGAAATCAGACATGCGTGCCCAAATACGTAGAGCTAGATTGTAAATCCTCCACGCCGAAAGTTAGCCGAGATAAAACTGACGAAGACAGAACAAGTCCGCCGATGAAAGTGGACGCATAAGTAAGTTGGATGTGCCGCAATCAGCTGCTGATCATGCCACATAAAAACAGTCGATGAAGATTTTTTATTGGCAGTAGCAGCTTCGCGAAGCAGAGAAGCAAAGCGCAGGTGGAAGCCATATTTGAGCCCTGGAACTTGATAAATAGAGGAGTTGTGCGGTCAGAGAACGTACGTTTTTATAAGCCGACCTGCTGCAGAAGACGGAGAATGTTTTATTTGTACGTGGAAAGATGATTTAAAGGCTGGATCTAAGTATCCGGCAAGAAGAAATCTGTGGAGTTAATAAATACGATATTCAGACCATCAAAAATGTGGTGGCGCTAATAAGTACGATATTCTGACCGCCAAAAATGCCGTGGCGCTAAAAGTACGATATTCTAATGAAGAAATCCGTAGCGTAAATAAAGACGATTTTATGACCATGAAATGGCCGTGGCACCAAAAAAATCATTGTATTCTGACGACGTTAAAAATTGTAGCGGGAATAAATGCGATGGCCTTTAACTATAACAGAAATTCGGCATATACAACACAATACACTTCAAAATAATCAAATCACGCCGTTTTTTTTTCAGCATATCCAAACATTAAACATACTTAACTAAAGAAGATAATATAACGGGAACAACTATAACAAATTTTCAATAAAAATGCAGATTTTTACCATAACGAAACTTCTGCATGCACAGAACACACTTCAAAATCTCCACTAAGGTTGATTTCATACAAATCACGAAGGCGGAAATGGAGGCAGAACAATGGGTCTGAGCTGGAGACGTGCTATAGGGTTACGTGAGGAGAATCTCATCGGAAAGGAAGTGGGATTTCCCTGAAATTCTTTAAGAAATTTTCAAAGGATTCTCTAGAGAAGATGGACGTGACGAGAACGAGAAAAGCTCCTGCGGCATGTAAACAGTTAGTGGCGCTCTCACAGATGGGTTGGTGAAGCTTCGAACATTTATTACACTTAAGGTGACTTTGTTTGCGTAAGATTAGTCACGTTTGACTTCACGTTCGCATAAGGTTGGTCGAGTTTGACTAAATGGCGGAGCTGAAAAATCCCCTTCACTACTCGAACAGATATATTCTCTCTAAAAAGTGCGGAAAATATAATTGCGCGATATTTAAACATGCAAACTAAAATCTATTTTAAAAAGATAGAGAAATAACAAACACTTCATTAATACCAACAGGCCAGTGAAACATTTACCTTGGAGTACATATGTATAAGTACCAAAACGTAGTCAACGTGGTAAGAAAGCGCTATGGAACGAAAATAGGCGTAACGTACCACGTTTTAATTCTTATTTCATCATTTAGAACATCAAAATGGAGGCATATAGTGCATTCATCAATGAGCGGCGATGCGCTGTGAAAGTTTTGCATTCACAAAAACAATTTCGGCACCTACAAATACAAAACCATCGTACGAAACTAATTCAAAATCACAATTAACTTTGACAGAAATAAAGACTTCGACAGAAATAAAGACTTCAGCACAAATTTCCGTACAGCGATAGCAACAAAAAGCAAGTGTCGCGCTAACAACAGTCCGCTGTTGCTCAACTGACACATCACAGGCGTTTTGGCATGCGTAAATGCTGCTGGTCAGCCAATTTGCGGGGAGAAAGAACACGGAAGCGAGCGAGGGCCGCAATCTATAATAAGAATAAAGAGACACCGAAATCGAGAGTAACAGAACCGGTCTGGCGCTGGCAGCTCGCTCGCACGTACAACGCTCCCGTCACTTCCGAGCTTCTGTAATTCTGAGCTCGGAAGACGAGCAAAAAACAAACAGTAGCTCGAGTGGCCGCTGCTGAACGATCGCAAAACACGCGGCGTGTGTGTTTCGGGTCAACTGCCCCCTTCTAGTGAACCAAGTGATTGCAGAAAACTTAGAACTTGTGAGTCGTGGTAGAGCGCCTTATATTGTTGAATATTTTTCAACTACGAATTAGTGGTAGACGTAGAAAGTTGAATAACTACGAAATAACAGGTATGTATCAAGTTGGATAACCACGGACTGCGGGTTGAGGTAGAAAGTTGCATGACTCCGGATTGGTGTTTGAGGTAGAAAATCGGATCAATACGAATTAGTGGTTGAGGTAGGAAGTTGGATTACGGATTGTTGGTTGGCGTATCAAGTTGGATAACTACACACGGCGGGTTGAAGTAAAAACAAAAATACGAATTAGTGGTAGAGGAAGAACTAAGGATAATGACGGATTGGTGGTTACGAAGTAAAATTAGTTAACTACGGATCGGCGGTTAAAGAAGGTAAAATTAAAAGCACTACAGGTGTGTGATTGAGACACAAAGATAATTACAATAAAGTTGTAAGGGTGGACAGTAATATATCAGAGGATCGGCAGTTAAAGGTTTCACAAAAAAGGCCAAACATCAGAAAATAAGACAACTAAGAACTCCACCTTAATTGAAAGTTATATTTTTAGCGAAACTGGACGCGAACGTGCGTTAGTATTCGACGTATTTCTAACTCATCATCTACGTTTTGAGTTTCTACAGATATGAGTTCAGTCAATACGAATTTTACGCAGCTAACTACAAATTTATTAGTAGAAAATTGTATTTATACGTCTCGAAAATGACTTGAAAATTTCAACATTGATTTAAATATTTTTTTTATTTTTCTACTTGATTGAGTACTAATGTTATTTTATTTTTAATTTCTCTACTTGATAGAGTATTTATACGCCAAACCTCCATCACTCTAAGTTCTAGATTGCTTGAGACAAGTTACTGAGAAAAAAAAAACGCAGCAGTTAATCAAATACTCGAATTTTTTTCCAATTTCTTCTGAATTCAAGAATTGAATCGTGATTTTCAAAGAAGTATTCGTTTGTCCTCTCTGTCCAAACGTTACGCGAGTGCCAATTCTACAGGAAGGATATTTTCTCGAGTCTCCAAATGACATTCGGTCACGATATTGAAGTAACGTTAAATCAAGAAAAAATTAACTTGTCTAAACCTCATGCAGCGACTTGACAAAATAGAAACGCTCATTTGACGTTTATCATCGCTCATCGGACGTTTATCGTCGCTCATCGGACATTTATCGTCGCTCATCGGACGTTCATCGTCGCTCATCGGACGTTCATCGTCGCTCATCGGACGTTCATCGTCGCTCATCGGACGTTCATCGTCGCTCACAACAGGTTACAACGGTTAACTAGTGACTGATTTTGTTGGACTGAAAATTTACATTTGAAATTTCATGTACATAGATAATGCATGAGGAATATAATTTTTTGAAATTTTTAATTCATAAACCTATCGTGAGGAAAATTGCGATAGGAAATATAATCAAAATGATTTCACATTCTACAATGAAAATATTTCAATTCATGCTAAGCCTGTCGAAAATGCACGAAACGAAATTATTAAATGATTGTTTTGGATTCAAAGCATCGTACAGGAAATTATCAAAAAGCACTCGTATTCATTGAGCCATGCAGACGCACGAGAAAAGTTCCTGACGATACGAGCAATGTTTAAAAAACAGCAGTTTTTTCTCCAACGCACCTGCATTCAATTATTTTTCCATTCTTACAGATCACAATTTTTCTTACATTTTTTACTTTCAACGGATTCAATTTTCATCAGTTTATTTTTATTTTTGACGGATCTGAATATTCGTCGCTTTTCCACTTTAACGGTTCTATTTTTTTCATTCCACTGAATCAAAAATTCCAGAATTTTTTCCCTTCAATGGATTTGCACTATCACAACTCTTCGAGCACGACGTAAACCTGCACGGACGCTCGCACTAACACGATCAATGTTTTCCAAACCTTATGTAGGATACTAAGAAGGCGTACAGATGCAAATTGCTTTCAGAATAAAAAAAAATTTTTGAACACATGCATGTATTTTTTTTCCAGCTGGTCTGGTTTTTGGTGAAAACAAATAATCAATTATCAGAGAAACTTGACTAAAAATTACTGAAATGGTCTCCGAAATGTTTTCGATTTTCTGTTTTTTTTTAATTAAGTGACTAATTTCATTATCACTTTCGTTGCTTTTAAATTTTTAGTGAATCTGCGATTTAAGCAGAGAGAACATCTGTTCAGAGAAACTTAGAACGCAAAACAAAACATCAAATGTTCGCGTGCGTTCAATACATTGGTTGCGAGATGACCCACCGGTGGGTCGTGCTCAAGTTTTTCCATGTGCGAAACGACCCATTAATGAGTGGTTTGGAAATTTTTTAACAAGCTTTTTAAAAATTAATCGTATTTGATATACCCAGGTAATGTTTGCTAATTCCAAAATTTCGTTCAACTTTTGACTTTAAAGTTAAGTCCAACAAATTCAGTCCAACACATTGGAGTCAATGTGTTAATCCTATACACACATGGAGATGCCGTCCATCTATGCACATTCCGCTTTACTCCACTGACCAACCTAATTCTAGGTTAATCCCCTTCGCATGACCGTAAACTTATTCGAGGCATCACATTCTCTATATTCGCAGCCTAAATCCAGAGAGATGTCACGAGCCCAGATGAGGACAATCAACTTTTAATTTGCCTGAGATGCTCCGTGGATAATTTCATCTCTAGGTCCGAGACTTGGATATCATCCCCCGAATCTTCGTCGATGATACGAGGTTAATCTCATTTTTAGGTCCCAAAATATATAACATCCATTAAATTTCCGTTAACTTGTTACGAGGTTAATCCCATCAAGTCCCAGACAGTGATATTCAGTGAAGAAGTGATGACAATAACGCGCAGGCACCGGAATAGAATCGGGGAAGAAGTGATAACAGTATGCCTGAAATGATGCTCGGAGGTAATCTCCTTTCTAGGTCACTCAGTTGCCCGTGTTCCCTGCGCGCCGACCACACTGAACACGACACAAGGTCGACACCAAAGCCTCCGTCCAGACTGCGCCGGTTTCTTTCCCTCACTTATTGATTTTCCCTCCCATTCATTTGCCCGGCCTCTTTTTAGCAGGCGTGCATGTAGGGCACATGGACCACGGCTCACATTTTCGTTTGTAAGAAAGCAATGACACAATGAACACGTTCAATAATATCGACAAAAAACGGCAAAAGGCAATAAACTGAAAATTTTATAACACGCTAATTTGGCTTACATGAAGATTGCCATTATTTTTATTACAAGTAAGTTTTAGTCTCCCTTACCACAACAAAGATGTTCAAAGAGAGGAATGAAGAAGACCCCATTTAGTACGGATTTAAGGGATCACAGAAACTATGTATGCAGGTGTGTTCCCGCACATGATCCCTTGCGCAGGTTAAATGAAGAACCAAACAATTCCTCATTATAAAGCTGGGAACCTTTTACGCCTTCCCCCGCCGTCAAGTGTCCCATGCAGAGTTTGTTTAAACCCTAGAGTACAGTCTCTCGTAGCGGCACATCAAAGTTTCCTCCCACGTCGCAGCTCCCTCAGCTCTTCACAAAGAAGGCCACAAGACTGCCAAGCCCAATATTCACTGAATACAGACCGCTCCGTGCTTGGGACAGGTTTTAACTTTACTGCACACATAGTGAAGACCCATCGATGGGTCGCGCTTAAGTTCGTCCTGCAGCGAAACGACTCATCGATGGGTCGTTGGAAAAATTTGGAACCATGTTTTAAAATTAACTGTGTTTAATGGACCTAGTTAATGTTTGGTATTTATGAAATTGCACACTACAATTGACTTTCAATTTGAATTGAATATTAAACTTCAGTTTAAACCATCGCAGCCAACGTGTTGACCCATCGCTATCCAAGTGTTGATAAAGCAAGACTAGGTCATCATGAAAGGATGCATAACGCTTAATGGAAGATAGGTGAGTCAGGAACCCGGCGGTTCACGGTCGTCCGAGCGCCGGCTTTGTGAGGCGTCTTTGAAAGATTATTGACCTCCCTGTAGCTGATGCTGTGCCCTACATTACATTGAGCAATGGTGTCCCAAATTATTCTCAATGAAAGACACCTGCTCACGCAAACTGAAAACATGAAAGAAGACACGACATGCAATGAGGTCCGCGGTGCGAGTAACTGAGACAATTTCGCTGAGTCTATTCTCGAGTTATGCATCATCTTGTGGAAACGCAACTTATGCGGTCAAAAATCTGACATTGCTAAAACCAAGTATTATATCAGTTAAAAACTTTACCTAATTTATATCCGCTAAGTTGAAGTATCAACTTAGGATTAAGACTAGATTATATAGTTAGTTTAAGCCTCCCTATCCTCAACAAATGAGATCCAAAGAGAGGAAGGAAGAAGGCACCATTTAGTATGGAGTTAAGGGAACGTGGAATCTATTTTAAAAGAGCATAGAAACAGAAAGATGAGAAAGAAGTTCATGAAACAAGATCAAAGTCGAAGAAGAAAGCAGTAGATGTTGAAAAACAGGACAGCAGTGAACCGAAGAAAGTTGGTCTGTAACAAAACAAAAACCTGTTATTTTAACAAAAAGAAAGTCTACCTAACCTTTAGCTCGGGCCCCTTTAGAATTAAGAACAATAAATAAAAATTACAGAATGAAACAACCATTAGTAATACAAAAACTAATTATATACACAAATCATCCCATGACTAATGAATACACTTAACAATGACTGGCAAAACCATCCCTTCTCTTTTCAACACAAGAACCGAAATGAAGGCGACTCGTAAATTCAAGAAGACCTTAGGAAAAGCATGCTCTTACTTCATTAAAAAAAAGATTACATCAGGTCTTAGTTTAAGCCTTCCTAATCGCAACAAAGGCGTCCTAAAAAGGAAGGACGAAGGCAACATTTAGTATGGAGTTGAGGGAACGCAAAAATCTATATTAAAAGAGCATGGGAACGGCAAGTTGCGAAATAAGTTTATTGAACAAGAAAAAATTTGAAGCAGAAAGAAGTAAGTGCTGAAAAACAGAACAAAAGCATACCGAAAAAGCAGATGCTTCGCAACACATGAAAACTTTTATTTCAACAGAAAAGAGGCCCACATAACCTTTAGCTCGGCACCTCTCATGTTCCTCGTGAGAGCGCTAATTTCCATAAATACAATATTTGTATCCCCCTAAAGGGTTTGTTGCAGAAAACTACAGTGAAAAATGTTCTTGGTCTCGTTTGGCTCAGCCCGCCAAAGCTACCTCGAGACGGCTAAAAACCGAACTACCTCACGCAGCGCATCAAGTGAAGCCACACCCGCAGTCTCCCTTAAATCTTAGATGCTAAGCGAGCAGAAAAATAAACTGAACTCACGGAAATAACACTAAAGATGAGTTAATGACAGATTATTTTCAAGCACAAAATTTTAAATACATCGAAATAAAAACGATAAAAACCAGATTTTGAAAATGCCAAAAGGGTTAGACTATTCGTCCACAGAAATTCTTAATATACTTAACTATGATTGTATTATTATTGTAGTCCCCGCAACAAATTACAGGTTCTCACGTAAGAATTTCATGAGCTTTCAACAAAGCGCTACCCGCAATGTGATAATCAACACGCCACAATAAGTTTACACGTTGACTACGTATTGGGACGTTTATGTAACACTAGTAAATTGCTCATTCACGAACCGCAATAAATGGAATTTTAATGACTTCACTGCCTTTTCTCAAAATGGGTTTTAGCCCGCGAGGTAAAATATACCATAGGTTGGTACAATTATATTTTTCATGCTACTTAGCAACGAGAGGAACGTATTCGAGCAGTGCAGTCAGTTTTTTAATTCAGCTATTTATAACCTAACTCAACCAACTGAAGCAACCGCGCAAACACAGTCGACGTGTTAAGTTTTAGAATTTACGATGATAGAAATAAATTCGTGATCAGTTGAAGTGAAAACTTCAGCATTTAGAACAAGATAAGTAACAGATCGCCAGGACCTGGAAGCGCAGTGAGTCTCTCCCGAACAAAAAACTGAATAAAAATTATTCAATAACTACACAGCAGTAGAACTGCTCTCCGGGTGTGCGATACCACACGTAACAAATACAGCACAACAATTCATAACGTAAAAAAATTGTGTAAATGGTAACCAACCGCGCTGCAAACAAACACCAAACGAACAAAACAAAAGGGAACTAAGGAGAAATTGATTGATTATAAGAAAGTTTTAGCCTCCCTTTACCACAACAAAGATGTTCAAAGACAGTAAGAATGAAGGCACCATTTAGTATGGAGTTGAGGGAACGCGCAAAGTCAGGAGAAAACAAAGGCGCAGGATAACCAACGACACAAATGAAAGAACGCTGAGGTTATCTAAGAACATTGATGCAGACCGACACCAGCACCGCACATCACCGGTTTCCCAGTGACAATTCTCGGAATTTCCGATGTTGTTCTCTTGTGGCGGTAACGCAACCTTGACCGTGCCGCCGACTGCCTTGCCGCCGGGCTTTTGTCTCTCGCGGCTGCCACTCACTATACTACTGCTTATTGTGTTTTACTCTACACCTGCTCATTTGACATCCTCGACATCTGTTCATTTCATTTCACTGAAATATCAGTAGATTTAACTCATTTGATTTTACTCTATATCTGTTTACTCGATTTCGCTCTATATATCGCATTTGATTTCACTCTACACCTGCCGATTTAACTTCGCTTTACTTCTGCTGATTTAACTTCACTGCCATATTTACGAAAACTGCTATGTCGCTCAGACCATCAAAGCCAAAATTTCATGAAAGCTACAATATCGCTGAAAAAGCATAGAGCAAAAAAAATGAAGAAAACTACGATACTGCTAGTAAACAAGAAGCAGAAAATCCAGGTAAACAGCGATGTCACAAAAAAAGCAGATAATTCAAGGAAACTACGATATCACTCACAAACAAAACACAAAATTAAGAAAACAACGAACACAGGGCCGGTGAAGTTCAGCAGAGTTGAGATAAGCGCTCGTACGAAGCCATTGGACATATTATGGAGCACACAAAGAATGCTCACTAAGAGACCAGTAGGAATATCATCAACCCTTTATCGACGAACCTAAGTTTTCGAAGGATATTCAATAATAATTCGCATCGTTTTTATATTCCAAAGGCTTCCTTGAAAAGTTCACATCGAACCGGGTTTTATGAATGACAATTTAAGGGAAATTACAGTAATACTTCGTTCTAGAGCAAATCAATTGGGCCGTTACTGGGTTACGGAGCACACAGAGAGAGAGAGCTCAATACGAGACCCGTTGGAATATAATTGCTAAAGAACACACAAAGAGAGCTCAATACGGGACCCGTAGGAATATTATTAACAAGGACCGCAGGAATATCACTACACAAAGAGAGCTGAATACGAGACCCGTAAGAATATACGAGACACGTAACCCCTGAATACGAGACCCGTAACCCGTCAGAGAGCTCTCTACGAGACCCGTAGGAATATCATTACCAAGAAATACACGAAGAGAGTTCACTACAGCCCCGCAGGAATTTAATTAAGCATAACTGCAAGAGCAGTGAAAGCAAAGCGGTGGGGCCAAGGTCGCTCCTCAGCTCGTAGAGCCTATACTTCAGACGACGCTCGCCTCCACGCTCCAACTGCACCCAGCGATTAATTTCGCTTTGCTTAGGTGTAATTCGGGGATTTAGTGCCCAGCTGACCTTCGATGAAGGCGTCCCATGACCTTGGGTAAAATAATTCGCCAAGAATTATCCAAGAGTGCTGACCTTGCACGTCGTAATTATCAATTTTACTCAATATCGTTGAACGATCGTTTATCCAGGTATACTCATTGAGGAAATCAAGATTGAGTTACACTTGCATTTATCTAACGCTGAATTAGGCAAGACTTCTACCCGTTACTAATAAACCACACCAACAAGTGACGCAACAAGTCAACTCAACTTGATGCCACTAGAAGTTTAAAAGGACTATAACGTATTTCACTAGCAAATAAAACTTTAAATAATATATGCTGGAATTATTCCTGAGCTCATGATGTGCGGGAAATTATTTCTGGGTTAGATTGGTTTAAAAAGCAAATAATGTAATGGGTGCCCGTGATTGTCGAATTTAAAGACGAAATAACAACAACCAAAAATTACAAGATACGTTTGCACGAACACAAACTACAGTTTGACTACATTAGCGAACTCATTTCATGTTTATTTAAAGTGGTGTTTATTGAAAGTACAAAGGCTGGCTGGCATTCCTGAACGCATGCCAAGAACCTAATGAAAACCTAAAGTTTATACCAAATAACACCCACATATAAGAAAAGCATGCTATCTTCATCGACTACAAGTAAAAACTTGCTCAATAACTTACATAATCCAAGTTCAAAGCAAGGACTCCGAGTTTCAGACCAAACTTCCAGATCAGGCTTGGAAAAATTTCAAGTTAAGACATAATGAACACCACACCACGATATTGTCATTGAATTATCTGTTCACTAGAAGCCAATATACTGAACGGCAACGCCGTGAATTCGATGAACATGCGTCGTTCAATATCGCTCAATACATCAATGATTCACGGCAGAGTTGAGAAATGTGTGGCCCACTCTGAACATTATTAGATCAAATAGTCCATCAATGTATCACTGATACTATCCTCCTTCCAGTAATGGAAGCTGCTTCAAAGTAATTAATTTCGGAGTTTCCACCGTTCGAAATTAGAGTTGGGGTTTATGTGACCCGCTATGTATTGTCAGCAGGTCTTTACGTTGCAGTCAATGGAGTATTTGGGATAAGGTGACTATTATTATTAAGTACTCAGAACTCTGATTTTTAAAACCAAGTGGTACGTCTTGGTGCTGTTCTGCTCCTTAGGAGAGTGCTGTTCTGCTCCTTAGGAGGGTTGCACCCTCCTTAGGAGGGTGCAACTATTGTACCCATGAGAATTAGCGCTCTGCATACACTTTAAGAGCATTCCAGGGAGAAGTTCAATGCTAGGCACCAGATTGGAATAGATTAAAGGTTAGTTTAAGCCTCCCTAACCGATACAAAAAAGAGCGTATCGAAGAGAGGAAGGCACCATTTAGTATGGAGATAAGGGAATGCGGAATCTACGCAGAAAGGCATAGAAACAGTTTGTAAGTTGAGAAAAAAGTTCATGAAACAAGATAAAAGTAGAAGAAGAAAGTAGTAGTTGCTGAAAAGCTGGACAGCAGTGAACCGAAAAAAGGTGATCCTTAACATAATAAAAAAAAAAAAACATTTTATTTCAACAAAAAGAAGGCCCACCTAACTCTCAGCTCGGGCCCTCACACATTTTCCCCCTGAGAGTGCCAATTCCCATAGATACAATAGTTGTATCCCCTGAGGAGATGCTAGTCACCAAGGTAGAAGAAACAAGGTAAGAGTCATTTCTATGGGGGAAAATATGTACACCTCTTCTTGTTCGTTTAGCCAATAGAACAGCTTTATTTCAAACAAACTTTATGACGTCACCATTGCGACATATCGTTATGCCAATAGCGGTGCCAAATTTGGAGCAAGCAGTGTTACCAAAGGCAAAATGAGCGCTGCTAGTGGTTCGTTGCCGTGACGTCAGCATTACCCCACGGTCGACGAAAAGAAGATTGGTTTAACCACACCTTGCTTCTTCTACCGTGCCAGCCCCGATGAGTTCGAAGACAAGAGAAAGACGAGCCTGCGTATCACAGAAAACAACACCAACGCTCAGGAAAAATTGACACTACGTCACTAAGTCGCCGCCGAAGACCACACAACCCTAGTACGGCTATTACAGCACCTCCGTATCAGGAACAAAACATGCGTCAATAAAAGCTTTTGACACGTGTTTGCTTGTGTCAGCACAGTAGTGTACGTCTGCATGGGTTTGTATTGAGAAATTCGACGCATGGAAAGCTAAAGTTTGATGTAAATGTTAAGTAGTCACAACTGCTTAGAAAAGCAAAAAACTGATCTTCTTCAGTTTCAAAGCGCTTCGAAATAAAAATACACGGACGAAAATATCACAAATGGATCCTAAGCCCGGCAGCACAAATCTGACACCATTCAGTTCCACACTACTCGACAGCCCGGCAAATTGATAAATGAAGAAAGCCACTGTCGAGGTCGGGTCCGATCGTCAGTGCAATGGAGCGTTCAACGCCATCTGGACGCTCCCCAGCGAATGGGAAGGGCTGAGTTTTATGGGAGTCAACTAACTGAATTAAATTATTAGATGACAGTTTAAGCCTCCCTAACCGCAACAAAGACGTTCCAAAGAGAGGAAGGAGGAACGCACCATTCAGTGTCATAGTGCCAACTAACAGAAAATTGCTGTTTAGTCCTAGCTAAGTTTGTTCTCTGATGAAAACGATAGTAATATTAATCCGGATTACCCGATGAAAATGAACACAAGCGAATGAGGAGGGTAGAGTGTCATGGGTGTCAACTAACCCTTTAACTTAGTGGACTTCTTGGTCCACTTTTGAAAATAGCCTCAATATATCGTATTTCTTGTTAATTTTGTTCCCTACTGTGTTCTTTGAAGTTCACTGCCTAGTGGCAGCTCCTTCTTCATTCTAATGTCAGTCACTACTTGATGCCAGGGTAAGTCTAATGATGGTGGTTATAATAACGGTAATATAAGTAAAATTGCTGAAGTTGAAGGGTTAACTTAAAAAGGGCTGTTTACTCCCATCTATGATTGTTCGTTCTCTGGTGACATCGAGAATTTTAATTCGGATTATCCGATGAAAAAACGGTAATATATCTTTCAATAAATTTAAATTGAGGGCGCGTTGGGTGAGGTTTCTGATAAAACCAATTTAATTTTCTGGAAATGTTTGTTGTGAAATAGATATTTGTACACGCCCCGTATTTACAATAGAGCGTAAGGCAATTCTAAATTTTGTCATATGTTGCTATTTGAAGAAAGGTGTTGAATATTCCCAATTACCCTGTTATTTCTAAAAATAAAGCATGAACAGTGACAACCAACTAAGCAACCCAACAAAATTATCAGCGTTTTATTACCTATTTAGACACCTGTATCATACTTGGAATTTATGGACAATGAACCCCCGTATCAAGTGGATTTGATGCAACCACGAGCACCACCATACGAGTAAGATAGCTTCAACTTATAGCAATGACAATCAATATCACATCTAGTGTTAATCTTATGTACAGAGCACAGCAAGTAGCAGCCTCTCATAAACCGAAAAAGTAACATTTGGGGCAGTCCCAAGAATTAACACAATGCTTGTGATACGACCCATCGATGGGTCGTTTGAAAAAAAAACGAGCGTTTAAAATTAATGGTATCTTTATTGAACACAGTTAATGTTAGGTATTTAAAAAATTGCTGATAACTTTTGACTATAAATTAGAGTTGAATATTGAACTTCAGTTTAACCCATCGCGGTCAACGTGTTAAGTTCAACAAGCAACAGCAACACAAAAGCACAACATACAAATGCGAGGCCTGAAATACCAGTTAAGAAACTCTGGAGTCACAGCAGGAACGGGTCCCAGCATGTAGCTCCCACAGGGTGTCTAACCACCTAAAAATGTAAGGTCACACAACACCTGATTTATCGTCGCGAGAAGGTCGGATCGCCTCCGATTCGCCCCCGTGTAAACGTCTTGAGGTCAGCTCTAAAACGGACGAACCTCAATACAGTAAAAGTAGATGCGTGGCGAAAGGGTATTCGAGTGTCCAGATTCGACATCCTGACTTTTTTCTTTTCAATTCGTAGTTAATCTAATGAACGGTAACGCGAAATTGGTGAATACCACACAAAATAGTACTCAAGTCCGATGAAGTCTAATCTGAGTAATGCTACAAGCTCCTCTTGAAAACATTTTGCAAAAGATAATTTTCGTACAATAGAATGGACTCAATATCAAGTTTATTTTCTTTACGTTGACATTTCTCTTGCTTAGAAAGTCAAGGTTGGTTAGAAACCCCTCAGGTCTTACGTTCTCTCACAATTTCCTTCGCGCTAGTCACGTTGAGGAAATTAGATGTAATTCATTTCTCTACCAGTGTAAACGGCAAGGTGGCAAGTGCTGACGTGTGGTTCTGTGTAAAAAAAATACAGTCTTGCTCAGGGGGATTTGATGGTATTTAATTGCATTTTCATACAATTGTTTCAGGCATTAAAGAGCTGAAGCACCAATTACTTCTAGCTCGTGAGGAGCTGAAATTTCTGCATTTAAGACACCAAGTGATACAGTGAGAAATCTGTCAAGGTATTTGTGATAATTATCTCTTCAGCAGCAATGTTTCAAATCACAAACAGTGATAGTACGCGCAAGGGACAACGAGAGCTTTAACAACATGACCGCGATGGGCTAAACTGAAGTCCAACATTCAACTCAAATTAAAAGTCAATTGTAGTTAACTCCTTTGAATATAGAAAACATTAACTGGATCATGCCTTCATTTAGCTTCGATTAAGTATTCTTAAAAATTGAGTGACTACAGGTCAGTCAGCAACACAATGAAAATTCCCTCCGTGTATACGAGCGGATCACATCGCGGTCAAAGCGTCAATACACATGGAAATAAATGCCGGAATCCAACGACATTGGATCTACACATAAATTAGACCATGCGAGTAAGGAAGGAAGCGCGTCATTGCCGTCACACCTGACAAGAGACCAGCATCATAAAACAAATAAAAAGCTACCAAATTGCGTCTCGCAATTGGGTCGCGCGAGGTAGTTGTGCGTAGCACAGAGCAGGTGAAGCGAGACCTGAGTATTATCACGATGACTACCTATTGGTACAAAAGTGCCTAGGTACTGGAACATAAGTGCCAAGGTACTGATAAATAAGTGCCTAGGTACTGGTACATAAGTGCTACGTTTCGGTACATAAGCACCACGGATTGGTACATAAGTATTACGGATTGGTAAAGAAGTGCCTAGGTACTGGTACATAAGTGCCTACGTATTGATACGTAAATGTACCACTAGGTGAATTGCTAATTTACGTACCGGTATAAAATGGATAGCATTTCAATTGTTTCACTACCTTCATTCCAAATAAATAGGAGCGCATAAGTTAAAATATCACAGTGCAACTAACTTTATCACGCTTATTAGAAAGGATAAAAATGTAATGGAGCGGCAAAAACCGTTTTTTAATTCTACTCCTTCCAACCTAACCAAATCAACCGTAGCAACCGTGCAAATGTGTTAACGTTCTTCACGTGGTTCAAATACAGCAGGTAGTTCAAGCAAAAAGGTTTTCACTCATTTAATGTAGTGGACGAGATTAGAGAATATTTTATATTTTTCGAGTAAGTTAAGGCCCCGAAATCCCAACAACAGTGTTCCATAAAGAGGAAGGGACCTTTCATTCGGGAATTAAGGGATCTGATTAGACAATGAGCTAAATAACGCTACCCTAAGCACAAAGGTGTTTCAAGGAGAAGGAGGATGAAGGCACCATTTGATATAGAATTTAGAGAACAAGGAGGCTATGCACAAGGTGCGCTCCCACTCTCTGCGCATAGAAACAGAACAGCAAATTCAACAGGAAGTTTATGAAACAAGATAGAAGTTAAAGGAGAAAGAAGTAGGTGCTGAAAAACAAGACAGCAGTAAACCGAATAAAGATGGTGTGTAACAAATCAAAAAACTTATTTTGCTTCCCCCAAAAGAAAAAAAATTCCTAAGAAGATTTGAGCTTACCTAAGGCAAAAACTTATTTATAAACAACACACACCGCTACGATATGAATATGTTTTCTAAACATTACGAGTTAATTTGTACACTAACTGTGAACATGCTCTACAACGCATTAGTTACATAACCTTGGCCATTGTTTACTATGTCCACGAAACCACATCGACCTGAGAACGCAACTAAAAACATATGTCAGCAATATCTCCCCACCTCGTGGTGGTCTCAGAGATTTGAGCAACATGCAAAACGCTGACCTAAGCCAAGCGATTCGCCATGTTTCGGGTCAAAGACCCGGCTAGTTCTCAGCAGCAGTGCCGAACAGCACCAGTAGATTTAGTTTCTCACAAAACCGATAAAAATATTCATAGGGGCATAAATTAGTGAAAATACAATCCTTACAAAGCGGGTACCTTAACTCAAAACCAAGGCATAAACAGACAACTATGCAATCAGCACAAAAATAGCTAGCTGTACACAGTCAAGCAGCAACAGTAACTCTACTGCTGTAATTTCATTAACCCGATAACGACCAAATGTTTTGGCTCTTGAACGCAATATTACGGTAATTTTTTTAAAATTATTATACATAAACCCAAGGAATGGGAACTCTTCCTCGAAACCTTTAGACTATAAGAACGATGAGAGTGATTTCCTACTGTCCTTCAGAAAGGACGTTGGTCGATAGAAAGTAAACGTAGGAGTTTGAAAAATCCTGGCGAGACAGACCCAGAAGTATCAAAGAAGCACCAAAAAGTCCGACTGTTGTAATTTCAGAAACGTTTTTGAGTTTCAAAATTCTGGAGAGACAGACCCAAAAGCATAGACGAGTGCAGTAGATCACATGACGCGTCACATTTCCAAGCGTGAGAATGAGTACAAGATGAAAAGACCTGACGAGCTCATCTAGAACAGCTTTCTAGCTGAATGGACAGCAACCGTCGCTTGTCTGAGAATGGTGAAGTTTCGTAAATGGCTACTACTCAAATTCCTAACGAGAGATACACGGGAATCTTGAACTTGAAATACATAGGTAAACACGCTTACCGGAATGGGTTAACCGAAGTTTAATATTCAACTGATATTTAAAGTTAAAAGTTGTTAGTAATTTTATAAATACCAAACATTAACTGGGTCCATTAAATTCCATTAATTTTAAAAGATTGTTGAAAATTTTCAAACGACCCATCGATGGGTCGTATCGCACGCAAGCAACATGTTCCACACCGGCATGGTCGCTACTAAAAGTCAGTAGAACAGTCGCGATGTGACAAAATAACGATGAAATTTGCGGCTTTAGCATCAAAAGTGTTCTCGTTATGGGTCGCCTTGGGCTGCGCTATTGAAAGCTAGCAAAGCAGTCGCGACTACGAAAAATGGCAGCCAAACTTGCGGATTTAGCATCGAAAGTTTTCATGACAATTTTGAGCACCTCAGACGTGACTTACAACACACAAAATATTTTGAACATCACGACAAAGACAAGGACGTTCCATGACAGGAGCGTTCCATTTTACTTAACTTGACATCATTCCAAGCTCGAAACCTTTTCTGTGAAACGCAAGATAAATTCAATTGTAATGGCCCAAAAGTATAAGTAAGAAAGAACAGACCAGTCACGCCTCTGAAACAATGCTACCGCAACACTCAGCTGACCGCCGAATAATGAGGAAAGTTTTAGTGTTGATGAAGCGGTCGCTGTCACCATGCAATGCCGCCTGCGGTTGGTTCGTGACTCTCAAAACTTCAATGGAAGAATGGGCGATTAAACAAGCAGTCATCGTGCTCCAACTATCAAGTTACCACTAAGACAACTCCAACTGCACATATTGCATAAAAAAGTACTTGTTCCACAACGGTTGCGCAACACTCACTCTCAATTATGAAGAACAAAACAAACAGTGTGACCACGTACCTTACTATCAAAATTTAACGTTCATTGCTCACTGTGACATTTTGAACGTAGATCCCAATTTCACCACTTGCACCACTGACATTTGTATTTTTTCACACAACAACGTCCCGGTGACAACAGGTGAAAGTGTTTAATACTTCCAATCCCAAATACTGCGGGATAAACGAGACAAAATCTCCGCAAAATAAATCTTTCTGCTGATACTTGAGAAGCCCAACATTTTCGTAAATAGGTCGCAAGGAGGTCGCTACGATAACATAGCACTGAAGTCACGAGCGCTGATAGGTGTGTAAAGTGAGCTGCTTACATTGCCATGAGGTGTGAATGAGCGAGAATCACACGAAAATAGCCCCATGAATTGCTTCACATAATATATTCACGCAGCGCTCAGACGACTTGTTCAAGAAGAAGCGAGTCACGCAGTTTGGTTCACGTGAAATGCTCGCTAAAGAAACGTGCGAAGAGTTTACAAAGAGTATTTTTCGATTCAGTGAAACCAGCCGCGTTCGTTCCACTAAAATAGCACAAAGATATTCGCTCACATCGGAAGACACTCAAATTAGAAGACACTCAAATTATTGATTTTGAGCAAGTCACACTACTACTGAACGCACGTACCAATGCGTTTGCCTACACATATTAGATTAGAATTAGTTTACGCCACCCTAACCGCAACAAAGCCGTTCTCAAGAAACGAAGGAAGAAGGCATCATCTATAGCATGAAGTCGAGGGAACGTGGACTATATGTACAAGGTGCGTAGATAATCGTACTATGTGAAATCATTGTCTATGAAATTTTCTCTTGTAATTGCTCAAATGGTGTGCTCGAGTATGGGGTTAGCAGTGTCAGTGAGGCTCGTTGACTTCATTGTTTAGCTAAAATTTTTGATCATAGGTTTTGTTGATCATTTTGATCATAAGTCAACACGTGACCGTGATGTGTTAAACTGAAGATAAATATCCAACTCAAATTTAAATCCAATTGTAGTACGCAATTCTGAAAACGGCGAACATTAACTGGATCGTGATTTCATTTAGCTTTCATTAAGTATTTATAAAAATTGAGTTTGACTAACTACTGGTCGGTCAGCAACCTTACGAAAATTCCCTCCGGGTACACCGGTGGCTCACGTCATGACGATGGCGTTAATGCGAGTACCCGTTAGTTACACGTGCGAATCGTAGATCTCTGCAAGGCCTGTGCATTTGACCGAATGAAAGCGGGCAATAATAAAGTGTGAATTGCCCGCTCCAGCCGACCGTGCCGCAGCCGCGTGTAGTACTACGGGCGGCAAAAGGAGAAAGTTACTCTCCGTTAGCTCAGCTCGTCACCAAATGCGCACGGATAAAACTTCCATGAAGAACTAGGCCGCAAAAAATACTAAACATTCCATAGGATATGACAAGAATCAGATCCATCTGCATAAATACATAAAATGCATGTACAAAGAAGCCACACAAAACAAATTACTGATTCATGTACATAGTTAACGCGGAAGACCTACAATCAAACTTTCAACAAATTAATAAAACCAACGCGTCCAGTGTAACTAACACTACTTACTTAGCACGTGAGCAAAACTTGAGCAGTCTCCACAAAAAATTTCATAAACGACATTCCCACAGAACACGATGCGTCATAAAACCCTCTTTCTGGGGAACGTTGAAGCAAATTACACTGCATAAAATTAAAAACTACACAATTTGGATCATAAAATCGATAAATTCCAGACAGTAACACCCAGACATCAAATGTAACAGAGCAATGCTTCGAGATACGAGCATGCAACTAACTCGTCATCCAACGGAAGAGGTGTGTGATCCCACAAAACGATTTGAAGAAGAATACAACTCAAACTTGTTCACAGAAATACAGAGCTTCGTAAAATTTGAGGGCTTTGATAGAAGTGAACGAAATTGATTGCGCACAAACACAACTGAAATAATAATTTATGCGCTAATAAACCGAGCAATGTACACAGCAGGAAATACGAATTGGAATTTGCTGAAGTTCAAAATCAGAAAAAACGTAAACTGTACTCGACTCTGAAGAGACTCCATTCCTTCCCCAAAATACTGTAAAAGAGAGGCAGATGCACGAAACGCTGATTTAATTGACAGTGAATTTAAGCCCATCAAATTCACTTGACAGTGAATCTGTACCCAAGAGAGATTCGTGTGATCAGTATACCTGAAAACTGTGTTATGTTGTTCAATGAACCTTCGCACAGCACAACGCCTCTACACAACGTGGCCAAGAACGGACATTTTTGACAACTTCCGTGAGAAAAGTTCGTCTTCCCAACTCATAGGAGGGAGTTCATCATAACAAGGAAGAACGCAATAACCAAAAACTTAAAATGAAGTTCAAATTCTTGGTCCACTCAATCATTGCACTGCGATGCACTACAAATTTTCGTAATCCAAGAAAATTTATTGCGCTCGAAACAGATGTCAAGAAAATTAACTACGCTCCTGAAGATACCAAAAGAAATAATTAAGCTCGTACAGATACCAACAAAATTTAGTAAGCTCCTAAAGATACCAAAAGAAATATTCAAGTTCAGAATGATATCCAGAGAATAGCGGTTGTGAGTATGGAATATAATTCAAACACATTCAGAAGGATGCCAAATTATATCCGTTCGCCCCGAGATTAATTTCTCAGTCTTGAATTAATTTCACCCTTTCGAATAATTCTCTGTCACACAATAAAGAAACAGTGATCATCGACCACAAGGCACGCCAGTTATAGCCCATTATGCACATTATATTTATTATATTATGTAGTGTCGTACTATCGACACAACTTGATGTATTTTTAGCGGTAGCTGCAAACTACCAATGTAGGAGCCACAGTATCAGAAGCCGTAAACTTCTACGGAGCAAGGGAAAGTAAAAGCACAGCAAGGCTCCTAATAATGTACTAATTCCATCGGTGACAGATCTTCCTTCTAGTCGTGCCCGGAAGTCAAACAAAGACTTTCCGGGGCTCGTAAACTTCGCAAAGGCGAGACACCATAAAGCACTTGCGTCGGTCAGAGTTCCGGCCGTTTATGGCTCTTCCGGCTCCAAGACATGCGAAACCCAAGTGCAACAAAGACATCCGGTGGCGCCTGCCATGCAAGGCTCACACCGAGATATAACATATTACATATTATATTTATACACAGTTATCATGCCCACACATACATATGATCACGAGGCGCATTTGCATCGAACTTCCTATCTCAAATTAATGTTGCACTACAATTCACTCATTTTCACTAATATTAAATCATGAATGACATCAATTCTTATTAATTAATCATCACTTCTTTATAACCACAAATTGGTTAAATGCAACACATGTAGCAAAAGGAACTAAGCCGGAAAAATTGAGCAGTTACGCAAACCTAAGCTCATTTTCCAGTTCCTAGATGAATAAATCTATCATTAGATTAGATTATTAGTTAGTTTAAGCCTCCCTATCCGCTACAAAGGCGATCCAAGGAGAGGAAGGAGGAAGGCACCATTTAGTATGGAGTTTAGGGAACGTGGAATCTATGCAGAAAGGGC